>CABHPQ010175858.1:0-71642 GCA_902168405.1 Peromyscus aztecus | reverse complement strand
ACAATTACCCTGATAATCAAACCACACAAAGATGCAACAAAAAAAGAGAATCACAGACCAATCTCCCTCATGAACATTGATGCAAAAATGCTCAACAAAATATTGGCAAACTGAATCCAAGAACACATCAAAAAATTATCCACCATGACCAAGTAGGTTTCATCCCAGGGATGCAAGGATGGTTCAAAATATGAAAATCTGTCAATGTAATACACCATATAAACAAACTGAAAGAAAAAAAAACACATGATCATCTCATTAGATGCTGAAAAAGCCTTTGACAAAATACAACACCCCTTTATGATAAAGGTCTTAGAGAGATCAGGAATACAAGGAACATTCCTAAACATAATAAAGGCAATTTACAGCAAGCCAACAGCCACCATCAAATTAAATGGAGAGAAATTCAAAGCGATTCCACTAAAATCAGGAACAAGACAAGGCTGTCCACTCTCCCCATATTTATTCAATATAGTACTTGAAGTTCTAGCTAGAGCAATAAGACAGCATAAGGAGATTAAAGGGATACAAATTGGAAAGTAAGAAGTCAAACTTTCACTATTTGCAGATGATATGATAGTATACATAACTGACTCCAAAAATTCTACCAGGGAACTCCTACAGCCAATAAACTCCTTCAGTAAAGTGGCAGGATACAAAATCAACTCAAAAACATCAGTAGCTCTCTTATACACAAATGATAAAAGGGCTGAGAAAGAAGTCAGAGAAACAGAACCCTTTACAATAGCCACAAGTAATATAAAATACCTTGGGATAACACTAACTAAACAAGTGAAGGACCTTTTTCATAAGAACTTTAAATCTCTAAAGAAAGAAATTGAAGAAGATATCAGAAAATGGAAGGATCTCCCATGCTAATGGATAGGTAGGATTAGCATAGTAAAAATGACAATCTTACCCAGAGCAATCTACAGATTCAATGCAATCCCCATCAAAATCCCAACATAATTCTTCACAGATTTGGAAAGAAAAATACTCAACTTCATATGGAAAAACAAAAGACCCAGGATAACTAAAAGAATCCTGTATAATAAAGCAACCTCTGGAGGCATCACCATCCCTGACCTAAAGCTCTACTATAGTAATAAATACCGCTTGGTACTGGTATGAAAACCAACATACAGACCAACGGAATTGAACTGAAGATCCTAACATTAATCCATGCACATATGAACACCTGATATTTGACAAAGAAGCCAAAACTATACAGTGGTAAAAAGAAAGTATCTTCAACAAATGGTGCTGGCATAACTGGATGTCAATATGTAAAAGATTACAAATAGATCCATATCTGTCACCATGCACAAAACTCAAGTCCAAGTGGATCAAAGACCTCAACATAAATCCAGCTACACTAAACTTAATAGAAGAGAGAGTAGGAAGTATACTTGAACGCACTGGCACAGGAGATCACTTCCTAAATATAACACCAGCAGCACAAACACTGAGCACAACAATTAATAAATGGGACCTCTTGAAACTGAGAAGCTTTTGTAGGGCAAAAGACACAGTCAATAAGACCAAAAGACAGCCTACAGAATGGGGAAAGACCTTTACCAATCCTACATCTGACAGAGGACTGATATCCACAGTATATAAAGAACTCAAAAAACTAGACATCAAAATACTGAACAATCCAATTTAAAAATGGGCTAAAGAGCTAAACAGAATTCTCAAAAGAAGAATCACAAATGGCTGAAAGACATTTAAAGAAATTCTCAACATCATTAACCATCAGAGAAATGCAAATCAAAATGACTCTGAGATACCACCTTACACCTGTCAGAATGGCTAAGATCAAAAACACTGAAGACAGCTTATGCTGAAGAGGATATGGAACAAGGGGAACACTCCTCCACTGTTGGTGGGAATGCAAACTTGTACAACCACTGTGGAAATCAGTATGGCAGTTTCTCAGAAGATTGGGAATCGATCTACCTCAAGACCCAGTCATACCACTCTTGGGCATATACCCAAGGAATGCTCAATCATACCACAAAGAAACATGCTCAACTATGTTCATAGCAGCACTATTTGTAATAGCCAGAACCTGGAAACAACCTAGATGCCCGTCAACCAAAGAATGGATTAAGAAAATGTGGTACATATACACAATGGAGTACTACTCAGCAGAGAAAAACAATGTCAGCATGAAATTTGCAGGCAAATGGATGGAACTAGAAAATATCATCCTGAGTGAGGTAACCCAAACAATCACGGTATGGATTCTAGATATAAAGCAAAGAACAATCAGATTGCAACCCACAGAACCAGGGAGGCTATATAGCAGGGGGGACCCTAGGATGATTGTGGTTTAGAATAAGTTTTGGTTTTACTAAAACAAACAAACAAACAAACAAACAAACAAACAAAAATTCCCACCAGTGCAGGGTGGTGGTGGGGCATGCTTTTAATCCCAGTACTCAGGAGGCAGAGGCAGATAAAAAAAATAAATAAAAAAATAAAAGTTGACATGGTCATAGTATCTTTTCACAGCAATAGAAGCCCTAACACAACAATCAAGAACAACCAGGGTAATATGGCACCACCAAGTGAGACCAGCTATCCCACTACAGCAAGCCCTCGATATTCCAACATATCCAGAAGCACAAGAGAATGACCTTAAAACCAATTTTATGAAGACGATAGAGGCCCTTAAAGAGGAAATGAATAAACCCCTTAAAGAAATCCGGGAAAATACAAACAAAAAATTGGAGGAAATGAATAAATCCCTTAAAGAAATCCAGGAAAATACAAGCAAACAATGGGAAGAAATGAATAAATCCTTAAAGAAAGCCAAGTGAAACAACAAACAAACAAACAAAACCAAATAGGTGAAGGAAATGAATAAAACTGTTTAAGACCTGAAAATTGACATAGAAGCAATAAAGGAAACACAAACTGAGGGGAATCCCAGAGATGGAAAAGCCAGGTAAGTGAACAGGAACTACAGATACAAGCATCATCAACAAAATACAAGAGATGGAAGAGAGAATCTCAGGCATAGAAGAAATTAAAAATTAGTCAAAGAAAATATTAAATCTAAAAAATTCCTAACACAAGACATCCAAGAAATCTGGAACACTATGAAAAGACCAAATCCTTAGATTAATAGAATAATAGAAATAGAAGAAGGAGAAGAATCCCAGCTCAAAGACCCAGAAAATATTTTTAACAAAATCATAGAAGAAAATTTTCCTAACCTTAAGAAGAATATGCCTATAAAGGTACAAGAAGCTTACAGAACACCAAAAATATTAGATCAGAAAAGAAAGTCCTCCTAACACAATAATCAAAACACTAAACATACAGAACAAAGAAAGAATATTAAAATCTTCAATGGAAAAATGGCAAGTAATGTATAAAGGCAGACCTATTAGAATTACACCTGACTTCTCATTGGAGACTCTAAAAGCCAGAAGGGCCTGGAGAGATGTGCTACACATTCTAAGAGACCACAGATGCTATCCCAGACTAATATAACCAGCAAAATTTTCAATCACCATACATGGAGAAAACAAGATATTCCATGATAAAGTCAAATTTCAACAGTATCTATCCACACATCCAGCCCTACAGAAGGTGCTAGAAGGAAAACTCCAACCTAAGGAGGTTAACTACACCCATGAAAACACAAGAAATAAATAATATCACACCAGAAAAATCAAAAGAAGGACACACACACACACACACACACACACACACACACTACCACCAACAACAACAATGAAAGAATAGGAATTAACAATCATTGATCATTAATATCTCTCAATATCAATGAACTGAAATTTCCAGTTAAAAAACACAGGCTAACAGAATGAATGCAAAAATAGGATCCATCCTTCTGCTGCATACAGAAACACACCTCTGAAGTGTAATCCTAATTAATCTTATCAATAAAAACTAGGAGTCAGATGTCAGGGTAAAAACCTGAAAGATCAGAGAAGTAGGGGAGCAGCCATAGTCACTTCCTACCTCTCCAGTTCCTCCAACCAAAAGGGGCTAAGATCTTGTCTCTGCCCCACCTTATCACTTCTTGTTTCCTCTCTGTACAGACTTCCAGACCTCTGTGGTTAACTAGTGGCTAGCTCCACCCTCTGACTCCAAGCAAGCTTTATTTGTCAGAACACAAACAAAATATCACACAACATTTCCCCCTTTTTTGTCAAAATAAAAAGTGAAAGTTTTAACTAACATAGAAAAAACTATATACAATAAATACAATAACTATATGCAAATATATATAGGTAATAATTATATTAACAATGTTTAACCATTAGCATATGACAAATTCAGAGAAAATATTCCATTATCTATCCTATTTTGGTGAGTCCAAAGTGTTGTACCTAATTCACTTTCTATCTTAACTTGCATTACCAACCTAAAACTATATTTTTATGTCTCTCAACCTTATACACTTTACACCTCTTTTGTGTCTTTTCTGAATTTGTTAACAAAGAAAATTATAACTATAACTATCTAGTCTTCAAATGCATTAGAGACCTGAGAAGGATATAATATTATATGAGTAAATAGGAAGAGCAGAGCAAGCAACTTCCAAAATTAAGAAATGACAGAAACAGCTGGCTGCCTGGACAGTCACCCAAAGTTCCTCTGCAACGTTGGGGCATCCATCTTTGTCCTACAGGCCTAAAATATCTAACAGACTTTACTGTGAAGCAGGATTTATGAAGGACTGTCTCACTTTGTCTTGGCAAAGTTCTACAGTCACTTTCTTTTCTGTCCTGCTTGTTCAATTTGGGCAGGATCCTGTCATCAGTTGAGGCAAGGGCAGTTTCTTGCCCAGTGGCTAACTTTTGCCACAAAGAAAGTAAACTCCATATGGAGTTTCTTCAATGCCCATCATCTTCTCTGAAGTAGATTGGTGCTGCCAGGAGCAGACATGTTCCATTACCATTAAAAAAACCTTATGTTATTAAAACATCTTAAATGCCATATTCTGTAGATCTCTGAAGTGTTTGAAGACCACTTGCCTATCTAAAAATATATCTCTGTTTGACCTTGAAAACATACCTATTATAACTACAATAATTTGATTGTAATAGGTGACTAACTACTAACCTGCATTTCTTTATTATCCTAAATAGTTTGTAATAATAACTTTCAAGGACTAGAAATTTACATTACATTGTTAGATGAGCTGTATAGGTACAATACCTTGACCAAGAGTAGAAATATATGTACAGTATGTTCTAACAAAAATAACCTTAAATTTATATCAATATACAAAAATATCTGTTTTTTTTTTCAAGATAGGGTTTCTCTGTGTAGCTTTGCACCTTTCCTGGAACTCAATCTGTAGTCCAGGCTGACCTTGAACTCACAAAATCTGCCTGGCTCTGCCTCCCAAGTGCTGGGATTAAAGGTGTGTGCCACCACCACCCAGCCCAAAAAAATCTTAAAAAAGAGTAGAAATAACAAAAATAACCTCAACCTCAATTTGTACCATTATTCAAAATCCACATAGTTGCTCTTTTGGTTTAAAAGTAGATTCAATAATCTATTCTTTTATTCTATTTCTACATACCCCCTTTTTCTTTTTAGAATGAAATCCCCGAATCTGATCTCCTTTGTTCAGCTTTTTTCATGACTATTGCCAATAACAACTTGTAACCAACCACCCTAAATGATGACAAATATCCAAAACCTATTGAATGACAAAAGATCACCCATCCCACCTCTTGAGAATGTGTGTTTTGTGTTCTTAAAATTACTTCTTGCTCTCTGGGGGCAACAACATCTTTAGGGGATCCTTGGAATTGTCCTGAGCAGTTTTTATTCCAGAGCTGATCTTTAGGTGGTGTTTGTCAGTTTAGCGGTATTACCATAGTCCAGGTGGAATCGTTGTGGGGCCACATCCTCTTTTGGAGACTTCAAGGGTCACTTTTAGGCATGGTCATGGTTCACTGCAGAAAATTTAAATAATTCAAATGTCATATGCAGCAGATCTTGAAGAAGTTAAACGACCATAATTTATTATGTACATCCAGAGTACAAAAACTTAATTCCTAGTTACACGATAGATACTCAAGCCTGAAATCATGTACAAGAAGCTAGATGAAGCCCTTTTCTAGAATTAGTTAGTACTCTATATGGTCATTAATATCATGAGAAAAAGTTGAATATATATATAGAATTTTATAAGTTTTGAGATAATATTTCTACCTTAAGAAAAATTTTAAAAAGTCAAAATAAAACCAAAGGATTATGAGATTAGTGGCAATAGAATAGTCCCTTAATTTGGTTTTTCTTCTATCCCATATAAGGTGGCTCTTCTAACATGAGACAGAAAGTTTAGGGTTTCCTTTTAACAAGCATGCTTGGGTTTAGAGAAGGAGAGACCCAAACCCCAACTCCAAAACCAGCTTTATTTTTTTAATTGAACTAGGATTACAAAAGAACCATTTATATTATATGTCTGTAGGGAACAGCAGAAACAAACATTTGGGAAGATATATGAAATTTTATCCTGTTGGAAATGTGATATACCAATAGACCAACTTACTCTTTTCCTTGGGACATTTTCTCTGGATGACTCGTCCTTTTTCTTCAGATGTCTCTTTTTTTTTCAGTGGTCTTCAGATTCCTTAGCTGGATGCCTTAATTCTCCCAGAAAGACAAAAACAAAACCTTGTCCCAACCCTAACTTTGGGGAGTTTCGCTTTTGGCAAGTTATATCTGATCAAATGAAAAGCATTTATTAGTCTTATAAGATAGTTTAGATTGAATGGTCATGCTGGTTGCTGAACTATCATCTCTTCTAATCAAGAAGTCTTTCTTGTTCAAATTTAATCTTTATCAATTTTGATGGTATCCATAGCTTTTCTTCTCCTGTGGAAATGAAAGAAAAACCTCTTCCCCAATGTGACACATATCCTGGTTTCCATTCTGAGGTCAACACATCTTTAAAGTATACAGGGTGATTTAATTCAGCAATTTTTTTCTATTATTCAATGTCTCTCCACAGCTCTTGTTCCTTTCTCATTAGCATTGAGAAAATTTAAAGTTAATAAAGTATTGTGGAATCTATCTCTGGGGGTCTCTATTACCCTTTTCTGTGTATTAAGCATATCCTTTAGAGTTCAATTAGATCTTTGTATAGCTGCTTGCCCTATAGAATTGTGTGGTATACCTATAATACATTTATGTTGTAATATGCAAAAAACTGTTTTATTTTACTAGAGACATATGCTGGAACATTGTCAGCCTTATTTGTACAGGAATCCTTATGATAGCCATAACTTCTAACAAATGTGTGATAACACAAACAGCCTTTACAGAGTTCAAAGCAGTTGCCCATTGAAATCCTGAATATGTATCTATGGTGTGGTGTACATATTTTAATTTTCCATACTCCGCAAAATGAAACACATCCACTTAACACATCTACTTATCAAATTTTATTTCTTTGAGTACCCTTTGGGTTATTTCCTGCAGATAGTGGAGTTTGGTTATACAAGGAACAAGTAGGATATTTTCTTATAATTTCCTTGACTTATTGCCAAGTGATGGAAAAATCTTTTTTCAAACCCTTTATATTGACATGGTATTTTTTTAATATGAAATTCTGAGGCTTCTAGCACATTTCCTACCAATAGTTGAACAATTTCATCATTACCTTGTGCTAGAGGGACTGGTAGACCTATATTGGATCCAATATGTGTTATATATAAGGGATTATTTCTATTTCTGATTATTTCTTGCAACTGAATAAATAACAAAGTCAATTCTGTATCATCTGGAATAATTTCAGCAGTTTCTATATGTAAAACAACTCTTCCTGCATATTGAGAGTAACTATATTAAGAGGTTCTGGAAAATCTAATAATACCATGAGAATAGCACATAATTCTGACTTTTGAACAAAATCATAAAGGCTTTGAGCCACATTATTAAAATTTCCTGATTTATAACCTGCCCTTCCTGATTTCTTTGCATCAATATAGAATGTAGGGGCTCCAGAAATTGGGGTTCCCTGTACAATGTGAGCAAAGATCCAGTAAATTCTCTTTATAAACTGAATTATCTTGCTTTTGGGATATTTGTTGCTAATCTCTCTAAAAAAATTGCTGCAAGCTCTTTGCCAATGTTCATTTTCTGCCCATAAGGAGGAAATTTTATCATTAGTAAAAGGTACTACAATTTCTGTTGGATCTATTCCTGCTAATTGACAAAGTCTCAATTTTCTCTTTAGAATCAACTCAGAAACCTTTTCTACACAGGTCTTTAATTTTCTACTCTGTTTGTGTGGTAAAAATATCCATTCTAATATATTATCTTTTTTCTGCATTAAAATCTCTGTAGGGGAATGTGTAGAAGGTAAAATACCCAGAATTCAATCAAGTTCTGAATCCAAATGATCCACATGTGCATCCTGTAATTTCTTTTCTCCCAAAGCCAATTGTCTCTCAGCTTCAGCTGATACTTTTCCCGGACTATTTAAATCCTTGTCTCCTTGTAAGATTTAAAACAAATTACTCAGTTCTTGAGTTGTTAATCCAATTGTGGGCTGTAGCCAGTCAATGTTTCTCAGCAAGTTTTAAAAGTCATCAAGAGTCTGCAATTCTTCTCTCCTGATTTGTACCTTTTGGGGTTGAAGTTTTTGTAAACCTATTTTATATCCCAAATAATTAATAAAATCTCCTCTTTGTATTTTTTCAGGAGGAATTTGTAATCCCCAACAAGGCAAAATTTTCTTTACTTCTTTAAATATTTTTTCTAAACTATCTACATTTGAATCAACTAGTAAGATATTGCCCATATAATGTAAATTATAGATTGAGGAAACTGTACATGAATCATTTCCAGTGGCTGTCATACAAAATATTGGGTGGGGCTGTTTAACATCCCTTGTGGGAGAATCTTCCTTTGAAATCTCTTAACAGGCTGAGAATTATAAGTAGGCACCATGAAGGCAAATTTTTCTTTGTCTTTTTCTTGTGAAGATTTATTGAAGAAACAGTCTTTTAAATCAATAACTATAATAGACCATCCTTTAAGTAATAGAGAAGACAGGGGAAATCCAGACTGTAAAGAGCACATTGGCTGAATTACCTTATTAATGGCTTTTAGATCTGTTACTATTCTCCATTTTGCAGATTTCTTTTTAATAACAAATACAGGAGAATTCCAAGGACTGGTCAATTCTTCAATATGTTGAGCATTTATCTGCTTTTGTACCAACTGTTCTAAGGCCTGTAATTTTTCTGATGTCAAAGGCCATTTTTCCAACCAGACAGGTTTATCAGTTAACCATTTTAAAGGTAAGGCTTTTGGTACCTTTGAAAGATCAGCAGCTGTTGTGCCCTGTCTTCATATAACCTGAATAGCCAGTGACTGTTCTTTATAATACCTTTTAATATTTTTCCCAGAAACATATGTTAGTTTATGGTGTTTCTGAGATTGGAGTAATGTTAATCTGGGTATTCCATTGCTGTAACAAATCACATCCCCATAAATTCATTGCTTTATTAGCCACATGTAGCTTTAATTTTCCTCTCTGTCCCTTTGGCCCTATACATTTGACCCATCTAGGGCCAAAGTTCCAATTCCTAAAAGCTGAACATTTACCTCCTGAAGAGACCAATTTGGATGTCAAGATTCTGGTGCAAGTATTGTTACATCTGCCCCTGTGTCTACAAAATCTTCAAATGCAACATCACTTATTCATATTTTTACCTTTGTTCTTTGATCATTTATAGAAGTTTGCCAAAATATTGGCTTTATGGTTTCTCCTGAAATTTTTGTTTATCTTCTAAAGCTGTTCTATCATCCAGAGCAGTATGGTTTTTATAATAGGCATTAGGTCTTTTAATTGCTCTGGGGAGGAGTTTCCCCCAGGGTGATAGGGAATGACTGAACCAAATTTGACATGGGGCCCTGTGAAAGGCCTCCCAAGGCACTTACCAATGGCAAAGGGTTACCCTGTCTGTTCCTTGTTGATCTGCATTCATTGGTTAAATGTCAGCCTTTGCTATACCTTCTCCATACTCCAGAAGGCAGGGGCCTTCTATTTGGATTATTCCTAGAAAAAACATTGTTTCTAGGAATGTCTTGTTTACAGTCCCTTTTTAGGTGACCTTGTTTGCCAAAATTAAAACAACTAATGTTTTGATTTTTTCTTCAAGCCTCTGGAAATCACCTTTCCTATCCAAGCATCATCATGGTTATGAGATTCAATATTGACTGTATCTCAGATCCATTCCTCTATTGGTGCTGATCTTGCCTTTAAAGGACTAATTACCCTTTTGTATTGTGAATTAGCATTTTCAAAAGCCAAAGATTCAATTATTATTTGTCTAGCTTTTGAATTTGGTATCATTCTATTTATAGCTGAATTAAATCTTTATAAAAAACCTTAGTGAAAGTTTCTTTGGGGTCTTGTATAACTTTAGTAAGTGATTCAGTTTTCTTTTCAACTTCTTCAATTTTGTCCTAAGCGTTTAAAGCTGTTGCATGGCATACAGTCAGGATGTGGTCATCATCTAGAGACTATCTTTGTACATCAGCATAATCACCCTCTCCAAGAAGTCGGTCTTGGGAGATTTCCATACCTCTAGCCCTACTTCATTGTTCAATGGTCCTAGCCTCATCTTTCCACCAGGTCCTCCACTGGAATTGAGGACCAGGTTCCAATACTGCTGTAACCAAATCTCTCCAGTCTTGTGGGACAATTTTGTTACTATTGACCATGAATTTAACATCTGCTTCACAAAAGGTGAATGCATGCCATTCTATTGTCTATTAAGCAAGACTACTGCTTCCTTAAGTCTCCTAAAATCTAACATTTCAACAGGAATCCAGTCAGCTCTTACATAGCCTTTGGGATATTTGTCATTTGGTAGTTGTTCCTGTAAGATGGATAAATTAAAGTTGGTTGTTTGATAACTTTGGGCTGTTCCTCTCTAATTTTATAACATAATGGTGAGGTTTGTTCTCCTTTAAATTCCTCTGTCTGTGTCTGAATATCTCTATTATTTGTTTTGATAAGTTTTTCTAAGACTTGTAACATCAGTCAAAATTGATTTATTTTCTTTAGTAATTAGTTGTAGGACTTGCCTATTATCTGTAGTAACCTTTTCTAAGGCCTGTATCTTGGCACTCATATCAACCAACTTTTTTCAGGATAAAACAAAAATTATCAAACCGATAATGTTTATAATTGACATGTAAATCTCATCTGAGTTAATTATTCTATCCCCTCATTTAGTTGTTCCATTTTAAAACCATACATTGTGTAATCACACAGAGACCTAACTCCTTCCATTGTAATGGTATTTCCCATTTTTGTTGTTGTTGTTTTTTGAGACAAGGTTTCTTTGTGTAGTTTTGATGCCTGTAGACCAGGCTGGCCTTGAACTCACAGAGATCCCCCTGGCTCTGCCTCCTGAGTGCTGGGATTAAAGGCGTGCACCACCACCACCCAGCATGTTTCCCATTTTTTAATGTAGGAAAAAACTCTCTCTCTCTCTCTTTTTTAAACTAATTCTCCCTAGTAAGAATTCCCAATTGTCCTACCAAATCTGCTGACAATGATGGTGAAATGTGAGGCTGGCTGCTACTGCACAGCAACTCTGAGCAGAGAACACAGGCAGGGCACAGCCTGGCTAAGGACAGCTACTGCTGACACAGTCAGCAGCTTGAGGAGGGAGTCCAGGGAAAGCCTACAACCCACCAGGAAAAGGAGTAGAGAGGCAGCCATCTGAAAGTTGGACACAGGGAACATGTTGCCAGAAGTTTTCCTGTGTCCCACCTGGTCCTGCAGCCACTTGGTCCCAAGTAAACATACAGAGGCTTATACTAATTACAAACTATATGGCCTATGGCTCAGGCTTCTTGCTAGTTACTTCTTACAACTTAACTCAACTCATTCCTATTAATCTATGTTTTGCCACGTGGCTTCGTGACATTACCTGTTCTCTCTTTCACATCTTGCTTCTCCTGGTGGCAGCTTGGAGCATCTCCCCCTGACTCTGCCCCCCCCCCTCTCTCTCTCTCTCTCTCTGTCTCTTAGATTTCCTGCCTGGCTTCATTCTGCCCTGCCATCGGCCAGTGCAGCTTTATTTATTAACCAATGGGAACAACACATATTCAAAGCATACAGAAAGACATCCCACAGCAGGAACATGTGAAAACAGTAAGTATGATGGGCAGGAAGTGAAAGCACAGCTGCCTGAAGGCAGAGCTAGCTGGTGGTGAGGGCCTAACTCTGCTGACATTTGGAGCCCAGGTACCTGTGGAGTTTGGGGCTTCTGGAGATTGCTGTAGAGAGGCTGCAAAAGGAAAATCCCAGACTCACTCAGAGGACTTGAGGAAGTAAAGGAAAAGGCAGCCATTGGCATGGTGACTCTGTTGGGTGCTGTTCCTGCATGTACCTCTGGTGGGTGCCAGTGGCTGTAAAGCTACAGACAAGCAGCTATTTCATGAATTCATGCTATAAAAGTTGGATGCCAGATGAATCATAATCCTAATTAATCTTATAAATAAAAACAAGGAGTCAGATATCAGGGTAAAAATCTAAAAGATCAGAGCAGGGGCACAACCACAGTCACTTCCTACCTCTCCAGTTCCTCTGGCCAAAAAGAGTCTGAGATCCTGTTTCCACCCAGCCTTATCACCCCCTGTTTCCTCTTTGTACAGACTTCCAGACCTCTATGGCTAGCTAGTGGCTAGCTCTACCCTCTGATTCCAAGGAAGCTTTATTTGTCAGAACACAACAAAATATCACACAAAACCCCACAACATCAAAGATAGACATTACCGCCCAGCGGTGGTGGCGCATGCCTTTAATCCCAGCACTCAGGAGGCAGAGGCAGGCAGATCTCTGTGAGTTCAAGGCCAGCCTGGACTACAGAGTGAGTTCCAGGAAAGGCACAAAGCTACACAGAGAAACCCTGTCTCGAAAAACAAAAACAAACAAACAAACAAAGATAGACATTACCACAGAGTAAAAGGCTGGAAAAAGATTTTCCAAGCAAATGGATCCAAGAAGTAAGCTGGTGTAGCCATTATAATATCTAACAAAATAGACTTCCAACCAAAATTAATCAAAAGAGATAGGGAAGGACACTTCATATTCATTAAAGGAAAAATCCACCAAGATGACATCACAATTCTGAACATCGATGCCCCAAATGCAAGGGCACCCACATTTGTAAAACAAACATTTCTAAAGCTTAAATCACAAATCAAACCCCACACATTTATAGTGGGAAGCTTAAGTACCCAATTCCTGCCAGTGGACAGGTCATCTAGACAAAACTAACCAGAGAAATAATGGAACTAACATACATTTTGCACCAAATGAACCTAACAGATATCTACAAAACATTTCACACAAACACAAAAGAATATACCTTCTTCTCAGCACCTCATGGAACTTTCTCCAAAACTGACCACATACTTGATCACAAAGCAAGTCTCAACAAATAAAAAATTGAAATAACCGCCTGTATCCTATCAAATCACTACAGATTAAATCTGGATTTCAACAACAACAGAAACAACAGAAATCTTACAAACTCATAGAAACTGAACAATGTCCTAGAATTCAATGAAAATGGATACACAGCATATTCAAGCTTATGGAACACAATGAAAGTGGTGCTAAGAGGAAAGTTCATAGTGATAAGTGCCTTCATAAGGAGATTAGAGAGATCTCATTCTAGCAACTGAGCAACATAGCTGAAATCTCTAGAACAAAAAGAAGCAAACATACCCAAGAGGAGTAGACAGCAGGAGAAAATCAAACTGAGGGATGAAATCAATACAATACAAAAAAAGAACAATACAAAGAATCAGTGAAATAAAGAGCTGATTCTTTGAGAAAATCAACAAGATTGACAAACCCTTATCCAAACTAGCTAAAAGGCAGAGAGAGAATATCCAAATCAACAAAGTCAGAAATGAAAAGGGAGACATTACAACAGACACTGAAGAAATCCAAACACTCAAGAGATCATACTTAAAAAACCTGTACTCCACAAATGGAAAATCTAAAAGAAATGGACAAATTTCTTGATAAATACTACTTACCAAAGTTACATCAAGATCAGGTAAACAATTTAAATAGACTTATAACTCCTAAGGAAATAGAAGCAATCATTAAAAGTCTCCCAACCAAAAAAAGCCCAGGACCAGATGGTTTTAGTACAGAATTCTACCAGACTTTCAAAGAAGAGCTAATACCAATACTCCTCAAATTATTCCACAAAATAGAAACAGAAGGAACATTGCCAAATTCATTCTATGAAGTCACTGTCATACTGATACCCAAACTACACAGAGAATCAACAAAGAAAGAGAATTACAAACCAATTTCTCTCATGAACATTGATGTAAAAACACACAATAAAATACTTGCAAACCCAATTCAAGAACACGTAAAAGAGATCATCTACCATGATCAAGTAGTCTTCATCCCAGAGATGCAGGGATGGTTCAACATACAAAAATTTGTCAATGCAATCTACCATATAAACCAACTGAAAAAAAAAACCACACAATCATTTCATTAGATGCTGAAAAGGCCTTGGCTAAAATCCAACACCCCTTCATGATAAAATTCTTGGGTAGATCAAGGATACAAGGGACACACCTAAAGACAATAAAAGCAATTTACGGAAAAGTCATAGCCAACATTAACTGAAATGGAGAGAAACTCAAAGCAATTCCACTAAAATCAGGAATAAATCAAGGCTGTTCACTCTCTCCATATCTATTCAATATAGCATTTGAAGTTATAGCTAAAGTATTAAGACAACTAAAGGAGATCAAGGGGATACAAATTTGAAAGGAAGAAGTCAAAATATCTTCATTTGCAGATGATGTGATAATATATATTATTGACCCTTAAAATTCTACCAGGGAACTTCTACAGCTGATAAACACTTTCAGTGATGTGGCTGGATATAAGATTAGCTAAAAAAAAAAAATCAGTAGCCCTTCTATATACAAACAATAAATGAGCTGAGAAAGAAGTAAAGGAAACAACATCCTTCACAATAGCCACAAATAACATAAAATATCTTGGGGTAACTGTAACCAAGCAAGTAAAAGACTTGTATGATAAAAAAGTCACATCTTTGAGGATAGAAATTGCAGAAGATATTAGAAGATGGAAAGATCTCCCATGCTCATGGATCAGTAGGATTAACATAGTAAATCTTATCAAAAGCAATCTATAGATTCAACACAATCTCCATCAAAATTCCAACACAATTCTTTACAGACTTTGAAAGAACAATACTCAACTTTATATGAAAACAAACAAACAACCCAGGATAGCTAAAACAATCCTATACAATAAAAGAACTTCTGGAGGTATCACCATCCTTGATCTCAAGCTCTACTACAGAGCTATAGTGACAAAAAGTGCATTATATTGACATAAAAACAGACTGGTGGATTAATGGAATTGAATTGAAGGTCCAGATATAAATCCAGACACCTACAGACACCTGATATTTGACAAAGAAGCCAGAATTATACAATGGAAAAAAGAAAGCATCTTCAACAAATGGTGCCGGAATAACTGGATATCGACATACAGAAGAAAGCAAATAGACCTATATCTATCACCCTACACAAAACTCAAGTCCAAGTGGATCAAAGACCTCAGCATACAACCATATACACTGAACCTGATAGAAGAGAAAGTGGGAAATAGCCTTGGATGCATTGGCACAGGAGACCACTTCCTGAACAGAACACCAACAGCACAGGCACTAAGATCAACAATTAATAAATGGGACCTCATGAAACTGAAAAGTTTCTGTAAGGCAAAGGACACTGTCAGTCAGACCAAATGGCAGCCTACAGAATGGGTAAAGATTTTCCCCAACTCTACATATGACAGAGGGCTCATTTCCAAAGTATATAAAGATCTCAAGAAACTAGACAACAATAAACCAAGTAATCCAATTACAAAATGAGGTACAGATCTAAACAGAATTCTCAACAAGGAATCTCAAATGACTGAGAAGCACTCAAAAAATGTTCAGTACCTTTATCCATCAGGGAAATACAAATAAAAATGACCCTGAGATTCCACCTTATACCTGTCAGAATGGCTGAGATAAAAAACAGAAGTGACAGCTTATACTGGCATGGATGTGGAGCAAGGGGAACACTCCTCCATTGCTGACGAGAGTGCAGACTTGTACAGCCACTTTAAAATCAGTATGGTGGTTTCTCAGAAAATTGAGAATCAATCTACCTCAAGACCTAGGTATACCATTCCTGTGCATATGTCCAAAGGATGCTCCATGCTACCACAAGGACACTTGCTCAACCATGTTCACTGCAACTTTATTCATAATAGCCAGAAACTGGAAACAGATATCCCTCAACTAAAGAATGGATAAAGAAAATGTGGTGCATTCACACAATGGAATATTGTTTACCTGTTAAAGAAAGATAACATCATGAAATTTGCAGGCAAATGGATAGAACTAGAAAGAGTCATCCTGAGTGAGGTAACCCAGACCCAGAAAGACAAACACGGTCTGTACTCACTTATAAGTGGATATTAGCTGTAAAGTAAAGTAAAGGATAATTGTGGTGCAATCCCCAGACCCAGAGATACTAAGTATCAAGGAGGGCTAAAGTGGGGGGGGTTGCATGGATCTCCTTGGGAAGGGGAAATAGAGTAGCTACCATGGGCATACTCAGGCCGGTGGTCACAGGAAGAGGAGGGACAAGATGGGGGAGAGGATGGAGGGAGAGATACTGGTAGAGATAACTGGAATTGGGGGGGGCATCTCAGGGATGAGCTGGAAACCTAGTGCAATGGAAACTCTCAGGAATCTATGAGGGTGACTCCTAGCAAGGGGGATATGGAGCCCAAATGGGCAATCTCTTATAATCATGCAAGACTTCCAGTGGAGGAACTGTGACACCAACCCAGCCACAAAACCTTTAACAATTTGTCCTCCTTACAAGGTGTGCTGGGGTAAAGGTGGCACAGAAATTGTGGGAGTGGCCAATCAATGACTGGTCCAGCTTGAGATCCATGCTACAAGAGCGAGCCCACCCCTGACACTGCCTGAAGGGCCAGGAGCCAGATGTGGGACAGCCCAGAAACCTAGGATAGAACCAAACATGACCAGCAAAACCAAAAACAAACAAGTCAATGAAATGATTCCTAATGATATTCTGCTATACTTGTAGACAGGAGCTTAGCATAATCTTCATCAGAGAGGCTTCATTCAGTAGCTGATGGAAGCAGATGCACAGACCCATAGCCATACATTTGACAGAGCTCAAGGAATCCTGTGGGAGAGGAGTAAGGAGACAGAGGGGTCAAGGACACAAGAAAATGGCCCACAGAATCAACTAACCTGGGCTCGTAGAGGTTCACAGAGACTGAACTGACAATCAGGGAGCCTGCATGGGTTTGACCTATGTCCTTTGCATATATATTATAGTTGTGTAGCTTGGTCTTCTTGTGGGACTCCTAACAGTGGGGGTGGGGGCTGCTTCTGACTCTTTTTCCTACTTTGGGAACCCTTTTCCTTTTACTGAGTTGTCTCATCCAGTCTTAATATGAGGGGAGGTGACTAGTCTTATTGCAATTCAATATGTCATATTTGGTTGCTATCCCTTGGAGGCCTGCCCTTTTCTGAAGGGAGAGGAGGAGTGGATGGGGGTGGCTGGGAAGGGAGCAGGAAGGGGAAACTATAATCGGGATGTAATAAATGAGAGAAGAATAAATTAAGAAAATAATTCAATAATCAGGAATGCAGGAATCTGCATCTTGAAGCTGACTTCCAAAGAAAAGATTTGAAAGGTTCCATTCTCCACCCATCACAGAAACAGAGTTGTGGACCAAGAACGCTGCCATGCCTAGGGTTTGTGGAGATTGTCCTTGAAAACAAAATCTCATCTCAAAGGAAATAAAGGACAGTTTGTTCTGGAGGCGAACATGAGTGATCATGACCTGGAACACCGATTCTGGTTACCCCAAATTCCATGTTATAATGCGGATGCAGTATCACTAAGTTTTTATGGTAATGGAATAAAAACCCTTATAAATCAAGATGGTTTTCAGATTCATTGGTGGAAACCTCAGGTGCAGTAAATCCAGGCAGAGTAGCCTGTCAAGCTCAGACACTATTAGATAACACTCAGCTTTTTTGTTGTTGGAAACTGAGTTTTAAGTTA
This sequence comes from Peromyscus aztecus, assembly GCA_902168405.1. Classification (NCBI taxonomy): domain Eukaryota; kingdom Metazoa; phylum Chordata; class Mammalia; order Rodentia; family Cricetidae; genus Peromyscus; species Peromyscus aztecus. The sequence goes on along the minus strand of CABHPQ010175858.1, from coordinate 53,438 downwards.
ATACATTCCAAAGGCTTATCTGTTAGTCACAGGCTATGAGGTTAGGCACAGAGGGCAAGGAATGGCTGCTTCAGAGGGCACAGATAGCTTAAGGTGATAAGTTGTAATTAGGCTCCTGACCTGCACCATTCCAACCTTCACACAGTCATCAACGTTTAGTTAACTTGGCTTGCAGAAGGGTCAGTGAAAAGTGGAGTTCCTTTCTGGAAATTCTTCACAGATTCCTGCCCAACACAAAACCTGATTCTTTTCTCTTCAAACATGCTCCTTGTTTGTTTCTTTTGTCCTTGTTTCTGAGATATGTAGATGAAATGAGTTCAAAGGGGCAGCCATCTTGCTGCTTCTGCATCCAGGGTGCTGAAATTACAGGCTTCTGTTCTATAACAGCTGATCAGAATAGGGGGAGCTTCCAGAGAGGCTAGCTAACAGGGAAAGACCCTAGGAGGGACACATGGATGATCCATCGAAGGAGAAGAGGATGAGATCTACATGAGTGGACTGGGTGTGGAGGTGGCGGAGGGCGAGGAGTAGGGGATGAGAGCATAGGGAAATGGGAGGGTCGAGCTGGATCAGGGACAGAGTGGGAGGGCAGGGAGGGAGATACCATGATAGATGAGGACATCATGAGAATAGGAAGAGGCAGGGTGCTGGGGAGGCTCTCAGGAATCCACAAGGATGACCCCACCTTGGTCTGCTGGCAGTGGTCCAGAGGGTGCCTGGACTGGTCTACTCTTGTGACCAGTCTAGTGAATAACCTAACTGTCATCATAGAGCCTTTGTCCAGTGACTGATGGAGGCAGATGCAGAGATCCATGGCCAGGCACCAGGCTGAGCTCTGGAAATCCAATTGAGAGAGATGAGGGATTCTGGAGGCGGTGTACATCGAGATCAAGATGGGAAGACGTGCAGAGATGACCGGCCACAATAGTGGAAGCCCATGAACTGTAGACTAGTGGCTGTGGAGCCCCCATGGGGCTGGACTAGGCCCTCTGGATACAGAAGATGGTTGTTTTGCTTGAACTGTTTGGGGGACACCCAGGCAGGGGGATCAAGATCTGTCCCTGGTGCATGGGCAGGCTTCTGGAATCCGGTACCTGTGGTGTGGCGCCTTGTGCAGCCTTGGTGCAATGGGAAGGGGCTTGGACCTGTCTAGGCTCAGTGTGCCGGGCTCTGCTGACTCCCCATGGGAGACCTTGATTTGGGGGATGTGGGGATGTGGGGTGGCTTGGGAGAGAGGGCTGAGGGGTGGGAGGAGGGAGGAAGTGGGGATCTGTGGGTGGTATGTGGAGTGAGTAGAAAATTTCTTAATACAGGAAAAAAAAAAGAACAGGGGAGCTTTAAGACCCCACTTTCTGGCTCAGGGGATGGCTCAGTTGATAAAAATGCTTGCCTTGCAAGTACAAGGACCTGAGTTCCATCTCCTGAATGCCAGACACAGTGACATACACTCACAACCCTAGTGACTCCTGGGGCTCATAGCCAGCCAGTCCACCCTGATGAGCAAGCTCCAGGCCAATGAGAGACTCCATCTCAAAGGAGGTAGATGGCATTCCTGAAGGACAACACCCTAGGCTGTCCTCTGGGCTGCGCATACATGCGCACATACATTAACAAACAAACAATCCCCCAATTCTGTAGCTCTAACTGTAATGGGGCCCCAAACTTTAGTAGGCCCCCAGACCTTAGCACAGTTAACTCCATGATGGAAGTACCATTCAGGCTGTAAAACTCAACATGTTGGTTGTATTGCCTGCTAAAACTAAAAGATCTAATCCATCTAAGTCCACAGTTCTGGGAAAGTCTCTAAATGTACTAACCTTGCTTTTTGGCTTCTGTAGTTCTGCTTCTGGCTAACTGTTTCTGTTAACTGAAGTATTGTCAACCCAGGACATAGTTTTTGTACTTAAAAGCTCACCATGAGAAAGACTCAGTGCTACACTGGAATCCTGAACACCTAGTATAGTCACTGGCCAGTCAATAAAGACTTTCTTAATTCTTAGATGCATGTCTGAGCAGTCTTCTCAGGTGGATATGCCACAGCATGCTCTTTATTCCAATTTGGTAAAACTGGAACAAATCCATTTTTTTTTCATTTTGTTTTTTTTTTTAACTTGTTCAGGATTTTTATTGTGAATTGTTGATTTTTTTCCCCAAGAAATTTTTTTATTCATTTTACATACCAACCACAGATCCTCCTCTCTCTCCACTACCATTTTGTTTTTTAACAATTATTGTTTCCTAGTTTTCCTTTAAAAAAGTTGTTTATTTTTATTTCATATATGTTTTATCTACCTGTACGTCAGGGCACCATGTGCATTCAATGTCTACAAAAGTCAGAAGAGGGCATTAGGTCCCCTGATACCAGAGTTAAGGAAGGTTGTAAGTCATGTGGATGCTGGGAACAAAACCCAGGTCCCCTGAAAGAGCAGCAAGTGCTCTGAACCACTGAGCCATCTCTTTACCCCCCTAATTCTCTTTAAAATACAGGGAAGTTATGCTGCCTCACTGTAGGTTCCAAGACAGTGGGAATGAGTAGCCACGGATTGAAACTTCCAAGATTGTGAACCAAAATAAGAGTCTCTCCATGAGAAGGTTAACTTAGGTAGTTTGTCACAGTAACAGAAAGCTGTGTCATGGCAGGAATGAAAATACTCTAGAGACACTTGTGCCCCTCCCCTCGGGTTATCAGGCCTCTGAAACAATGGACACTAAAGAATTGGAGTTTCCTCAGGAGTCTCAAACTGGGAGAAAGAAAGACTAGTGCCAGCCAGAGGAGGATCCTGTTTCTGGGAAAGGTGTGTCATACAATTCCCATGACTTAGCTGACCACCTTGCAGTTGAGTCTGGAACTACAACAACGACAATGGGTGGGACCACATCTTGACTGGAACTGCTTAGCTATGCATATTTCTCTCCTTTTTAAACCTAGACACCACGTCAGGACCCTGAAGATGGACTGGGAAGAGGACCTCTTCTCAATGGGGCCACAATGAATAAATGTCCTTTTTCTGTTTTTCTATATTATTTGTCTACTTAGTTGGCCTGAAGATGGGTGACTGAGCCTAGCCTGTTAGTGTTTCAAACACGGGACAAATGGCTGAGGTGCCTATTTAACATATTCAGACTTGGCCCCCAGATTCTCCCAGCATCCCTTAGTTCCTACCTGTTACAGAGTATACCCGGCATACCCCACCCTCTACCCCGAACTCTCCAGCCCAGAGGCTGGGCTGCCCCAGAGGCTCTTCTCTATATAATCCAGACATTTTGGTTGCCTGCCCCTTTTAGGACCTTTGGCCTCCTGATGGCTGAACCTTGGCTCTCCTCCCTTCCCTTTTCCTTTCCTTTTCCCTCCCTTTCTCCCGACATGGTCCAGCTCAGTCTGGTCATGTCCACTCTGGACTCTTCCAGATATTCCTGCTTCGCTGTTACAGTGTTGAAAACCAGGAGCTAACACAGAGATGTTGCAGGGTAAAAATTTCTTAATGTCTGGGCCATATTATCAGTCTTCCATAGTAGGAGAATGAAAACAGTCTAGATTAAAGGTAGAGCAGTCTCCTTATACCAAGCAAGCAAGTGCTTAAAAGTGGAATTTTACAGTTATTTTTATGATCATGGGAAAAGGATATGTTATGAGTTTATGGTCAGAATTCTATTGCTGTGAAGAGACACCACAACCAAGACAACTTATGAAAGAAAGAGTTTATTTGGGAACTTGATTACAGTTCAGAGAGTCTATGACCATCATGTTGGGGAGCATGGCAGCAGGCAGGCATGGATGCTGCTGGAATAGGCCTCATATCTTGAGAAATAACCATAGGCAGAGAGAACTAACTGGAAATGGCATGATGTGATGGCTATTCTTGGTTGTCAAGTTAATCTGCAATTAACTAAAACCTAAAAAATGGCTGGGCATACCTTTGAGGGATTTTTGCTTAATTAAATAATTTGAAGTGTGAATATCCACTTCTAATCTGGATAAGAATGTTAAAAATAGTAATGAACCAAGCTTAAGGTTTAAGCATACATGACCAAATATGGCCTTTTCTTTTTCAGATAGAAACTTTCCATTTTCTGAGAATCTAATGAGCTAGATTAAATTCTACTTATGGTAAAATACATGTCTCCCCTTGTGTGACCTATATGAACTATGATTTCACTTTTGAATCCTAGCCAAAGCATCCTTAGAATCACCTTGCCATCTCATTTACCTAAAAATGGGGAAAAGTTCCTTAGAGAACCTCTCTGGGCAATGTAATTTTAGAAGCCATCAGAATCACATACATGGCTCCTGTTAAGACATTTAAATACGACTCTCCCTTAAGCCTACACCCACACTTTGGTGTGTACTACTCTTTACCTAACTCCCCCGCCTCCCTGCCCCCAGACAATGTTCATTTTTGGATCTGTGTCAAAATCTCTTTCATATTCTCACACCTCACACTCATTGGCCAAGGGCTGCCCTGGGGGCTGTGAAGCTGAGGAGAATGCTGGGATTAACAGGGAGGCTCCTGAGCAGCCTTCAGAAGCAGAGCACCTGCCTTAGGATGGGCACACAGGCCTCCCACATCCTGATGCAGATGCTTACTGGCTCCTGGGGTGGTTGTATTGTCCAAATTAGCTTTTCTGGCAATCGGTACCTCCAAAAGCCCCTCCTGTTTGTCCTGATCCAAGTGTTTCATTTCCAGCACTCTCTTCTGAGGGATGGAGGCCTGTTACAGTTCCTGGAAGGACAAGCACAGAGTGTCTTTGCCTGAGGCTACCCCCTCCCCCATCCTTCCACTATCTATCACAACTCATTGCCATCCACATAAACGTCAACACGCACATTGTGTATTTCCATAATGTTGTCAGCTGCCCATAAAGCATCGAGAATATATTTCCCTACATTAGAGTGCTGGTAACTCAATTTATAGCAATTTATTCCACAAAAGCAGACAGTAAGTCAACTGGTGAGAGGAGGAGAGAAAAAAGATTCTGCTAACCAACCACTGTTCCTCAGTGCTGGCAATCAAAATGGTAATACGTGGAATAGATTTCTGTGGGTAATAGACTTGGTCAGCAGTTGTGTGAGCTGAGTTAAATGCCTTTTAAGTAAATCTCAGTGTGAGTTATCTGCTTGCTTGGATAGGCAGGCATCAAGACTGCAGTGCTGTTTGGACCTAGAGGGTACATGCTTATAACTTTCACTATCCCACCTTGGGATTCTTCATTAATATTCATATTTAAGACCACCATGTGTTTTGGGGTTACTGTGATAGATGGCTACTAGTATAGTGTTGAGCCATTAATTAATTAATTAATTCAATTATTCCTCAAGCCTAATTATGTTCAATTTGTGCCAGACATTGTATTAGGCAAAGAAGGCACAGATGTAAAAATAAGGGGTAAGAAGATAGAGTCATGGTTGCTGTGTAAGTTTGAGGACCCGAGTTCAGATCCCCAGCACTCCCCATCCCAGGAGAGGCAGAGACAGACAGCTCCTTGCAGTTCATTGGTCAGCAATTCAGCTCCACTCAAGAATCTTCAGTTTCTTAGCCTTGTGAGTTGTTTCCTTACTTCCCCTAGAATTGTGATCTTGTCTTCCCCTCAAGACAGAAAGCGTCAAATGAGACGAAATAGCTGCACAGTGGTGTCAGGTCCCAAAAAAACAAAGGACAGGTCTCACTCAGTACCTATGGTTCCTCCCAGCACTTCTCACCCCATACCCTATCCTAAACCTCTCCAACCCAGGCTCTGGGCTTCCTTCCCTTCCCCCAGCTTCTGGTTCCTATACAACCTCGGACATTTTGGCCAGATGCCTTCTTGGTTCCTGCCCCTCCCTTGGATCCCACTTACTCTCTTGGTCCTCTTGCCCCATCCCCTTCCTCTTTTGATCTCTCCTTCTGTCTCTCCTCTCATGCAGGAGGGTTCAGTCTGGACTCTTCCAGATGCCTCTGGCTTTTCTCCCCCTCAAATCTACAATAAAGTCCTTCTCCTCAGCCATGCCAAGGAGTGGTCATATCCTCATTCTTCATTCAAATGGCTTCCTTAACGGGCCCCTAAGACTGGATGAGATATTAAGGGAAGTACTTTTGAGGTCTTAAGAAGGCACCATGCTCGTGAGGAAGACAGTGCACATCTCTCCCCAATCCTCACTCCTTTCCCTTTCAAATCCTACATTCCTATCCCCCATTCAAGTCAACCGCTATTCCCTGGTTTTCCCAGAATCAGTGCTGGTGAGAGAGCTTCTTGACCTACTGACTTGGGATTGTGGTAGAAAAAAGAATCCCATGGCCTTCAGTGTGCTTCCTTCCCTCGCTCTCCTGATGGCTAGGGCTCTTGTCTGGTTTGTGTTTTCTTCAGGTACATCCTTGGACCCTTGAGCAGGGCTGAGATGAAGTACTGGGGATAAGAAAAGAGTCATTTAAGCTAGAAAGAGAAGGAAGCAGTGGGTGGGGTTTGGTGGGAGGGGAGAGCTCATGGAAGGAATTTAACCAGAAAGAACACATCTGAAAGTGGTAAAGGGGAAAGAAGAGTCACACCAAAGTGGCGAGAGACATTTGAAGAAGAGATTTATTTATGTGTGAGTGCTCAAAACATTATTATTATTATTATTATTATTATTATTATTATGCCACGTGCTCAAAACATCCTGCAGATATTGAGTGGGGAAGCCCTGTTTAGGCAGCTAGCAGGAGTTTCCAATAGAGAGAGCCCTAGGCAGAACAGAGAGTCCCTGGGGTGGGGCTTCCAAGTAATAGAACAAGTGACAGCAGGAAGGTAGGTAGCACCATCCAATTGAAGACCTCAGACATCCTGCAGAAACTGACATAGGCAGCCATTAAGACAACCAGCTGTAGCTCCCCGTGGAGAGACTCAGGCTGAGTAGTGAGTGCATCCTCAGGTGAGGCTTCCAAAAGAACAAACAGCAGCCCATAGAGCTTTCTTCCTGTGGGTGGGTTTCTCATGGGTGGGCTTCCCATGGATGGGCTTCCAGACTTTCTTTCACATTGTATGTACTTTTATATCATGGGATAGAGAATGGCAACATCTGCTGGAAATGGTTGGATTTCTAGCTGTTCTCAAGGGCATGATGTTTTTAGTCTTGGACAGTTTTGATGTTTTTTTCCCTCCCTGCCACAGAGTTAGGGAGGGAAGTCCATTCCTAGACAAAGACACTTTGAGATAAACATGCTTGGGCCTGAAATAGGGGTTGGGCCACTCTGCTTCTAGAGCCAGCTTCTCAGTCAGCTCATACAGCACCTGACAATTTTCCAATACAGTATGCATTACAAAGTCCATGGAGAAGGCCAGGGTACTCTTCACGCTCCTGAGGGCAGTGCTGGGCTGCCACCACTGAGAGGCCTGCAGAGGGACTTCATGGAGGCCACCATATTCAGCTGGGGAGTCTATGTGTTACACACCTGTGCAATGTGGTAAGTGTTTCGCTGTCATACCAGCCAGCTCCCAAATCATGTCATGGAGACTTATTAATTGTGAAAGCTTGGTCAATAGCTTAGGCTTGTTTCTAACTAGCTCTTATAACTTAAATCAACCCATTACTATTAATCTATTTGCTGCCACACTACCTCTCCCGGCTAGCTCAGTTGGTAGAGCATGAGACTCTTAATCTCAGGGTCGTGGGTTCGAGCCCCACGTTGGGCGCCAAATGTAGATGAAATTCTAAATGGTCTTATTAAATAAGAAACACAAAGCCAAATACAGAGTTAAAAGCCCAAGAGGTCAGAGCACCAGCAAATAGCCTTTAGCTTACCAGTCACTGCCGTCCTTCCCCTGAGAGAGACCTTCTCCTATGTGATCTGTCTTCTTATTGCCTTTCTGTTCTACCTTCTTATTGGCTTTAAACCCAACCACATGATTTCCTCATCACTGCCTGTCTATACAGACCTCCAGGTCTCCATGGTTTGTGCTGAGATTAAAGGTGTGTGTCACCATGCTGGCTGTGTCCTTGAACACACACAGACTTTGCCTGCCATGTGATTGGTTTAAGGGCGTGTGCTACCACTACCAGACTTCTGCTTAATGGCTTGCTCTTAGCTCTGATCCCCAGGCAACTTTATTTATTAACATACCAATAAAACCACATTTCAGCACAAATAAAATATCACCATAGCATATCTTGCTTGTTCTCTGTCTCTTGGTGTCTCCTCCCTTCTTCTTCCAGCATCCTCTCTGTGTCTGGAAATCCTGCCTACCTATTGGCTGTTCAGCTTGTTATTAAACCAGTCACAGTGACATATCTTTACACAGTGTAATCAAACATCTTACAACAGTGTAATGTAGGCCCTAGGGGCCAGAATTTCTCAGGTCACTCATGGCTACCATCTCACTCCCCGGGAGAGAGCAGAAGCTCACATAGGAACTGAGTCTCAGAGGGTCCTGTGGGCCTCAGAGTCAGTCTTCCTGCATCTACCCTGCAATCCTTAGCTCTGGGTGATGGGGTGAGATTGAGATTGAACTGTAGTGGTAGCCAACGTTGGTCATATGATCATTCCTACACTATCCCCTTCCCAGAGTCCTGACAGGTATCAAGCCCTCTGTCTAGGTTTTATTGTTTATTTTAAATTTTATTTTTGTTTGTGTATATTAGTTACTTTTCTATTGCCATGACCAAGGCAACTTATAAAAAAAAAAGCATTTAATTTGAGGCTCATTGTTCCAGAGCATTAGCATCCATGGCACCATGCCAGGGAGCAAGGCAGCAGGGGGGCAGGCATGGCTCTGGAGCAGTAGTTGAGAGATTACATCTGAAGCATTAGGCAGCGAAAGCTAGCTGGGAATGCTGTGGGCTTTCAAAACCTACAAGCCCATGCCCAGTGACTTATCTCTTCAAGTGAGGCCACACCTCCTAAAGAATTCCACTAACTAGGGACCAAGTATTCGAACTATGAGCCTATGAGAGTCATTCTCATTCAAACCACCAGTGTTTACAGGTATATGTGTATGTATTTGTGTGTGTGTGTGTGTGTGTGTGTGTACATATGTGCTCATGCATGTGGAGGCTAGATAGTAACACCTGGTGTTTTCCTCAATCCTCCTCCACCTTATTTGTGAGGCAGGGTCTCTCACCCAAACTTGGAGTTTTTCCATTCAGCTAGACTGGCTAACCAGTGAACCCCAGGGATCCTTTGTTTCTTCCTCCTGGCCCTGAGGTTACAGATGCTAGCTTTTAAAGTGGGTACTGAACTCAGGTCCTCATGCTTGCAGAGAAAGCACTTTGGTGACTGAGCCATTCTCTCAGCCTCATCTAGTTTCTTGCTGACAATGCAAATTTTAGAGTTGGCAGTAGAATCCAAGCAGGGTCAGCATCCATTGATTTTTCTGGAATCTTCAGTGTCATTGGGACTTCTAGAAGACAGTGAAGGTCCCCTGAGGCCCTTGCCCTGATAGGCTCTGGCCCAGCCTAGGATTATGGTGGGAGGTCAGTTCTGAGTGAGTACCTCATTTAAACTTGATCTCCAGGGTTTGCATGGGTCACTTCAAGTCAACCCCACAATGTATTGTATTGGTCTCCTTTCTCTGCAAAGGTGAGGACAGTGCCTACTCCTGCTGTGACCTGAGTTTTCACATCCCCCCAAACTCATATTTTGAAGTGTACTCTCCCATGTGTTGGTGTTGAGAGAGGGAGCTTTGGGGAGGTGAGTAGATCAGGAGGCTGAGCCCTCCTGTGTGGGATCTGTGCCTCAGCAAAGATCCTCAAGGGAGCTGATTCACCATTCCTGCCCTTCTGCTTTGTGAGGGGAGAAATAATGGAGGCCTGGGATCTGCCCTTCCCTGTTTCCAGGACTGCGAGCATGCATCTCTATTACTTACAAAGTATCAGCTGAAACTATTTTGTCACATCAGCCCAAATGGATTGAGACAGCTGCTGGGCCAAGAGATAGGGTACCGATTCAAGGGACAGCCCAAAACGGGGACTTGCGTTGGAAGTGGGTGAGGAGCAGAGGCTGGGAGAAAAGGGAGGAGCTGCTGTGAACAGGCAGAATGAGGAAGATTCAAAAAGGGAGGGTGTGGAGAGAGCACCAACCTTCCTAGAGACAAGCCTCAGAGGCTGCCATCCAAAGCTGTGGAAATGCAGGGATAGAAGTTATTCTTCACCCCTCAGACAGGACCTCATTCCAACCTGTGACTGATGGTAGAAGGTTCAGTTGCTAGTTCATAACAGGGATGTTGGCAGATAACAGGATATTTGCAGACACTCCTTGCTCAACAGTGGGCTCTGGGCACAGGGAAATACGATTATTAGCCTCTACCCCCAGCCTCCTAACCCCCCAGGAATCAGTAACAGCCAACTGTGAGACAGGAGAAGAATGCCATTCTAACTTAATTGTTCACTCCCGTCAAGTGTGCCTGTCTGTAGCTCAGAGTTGGGGAGAGGGCGGGGACAGGCTTATCGCAAGTGGGCAGAGAGAAACAGTAGTTCATGGTCATATAAGGGTCATGTGACATATTATAAATTACTTCTAGTGCTGTCCTGAATATAACCAATGTCCTCTCTGCCTTCCTCTCTGCACTTGTGCCTTCTTAAAAACAAAAACCCCACACATACATTCATTCTCTTTCTGTGTGTAAGGGGGTAGGGATGCATGCATGCCACTGTGTGTGTGTGTGTGTGTGTGTGTGTGTGTGTGTGTGTGTGTCTGTCTGTCTGTCTGTCTGTCTGCCTGCCTGCCTGTGTGTGTGCGCATGCGTGCAGGCCAGAGGACAACTTTTGGGAGTTCCTTTTCTTCTTCCACCGCTTGGGTTCTGGGGATAAAACTCAGGTGGTCCTGTTTGGCAGTATTAACCTTTCCCTACGAAACCGTCTCATCTAACAGCTTCCGGGACTCCATCACAGGAGGGAGGACACATCTGTGCTAAGAAGGACTGTGAGGTTTGGCTTCTGTGGCCCAGAGTTGTTTTCTCTTCCCCCGCCCCGCAGTTTGATGAAGTGTGAATAAATTAATTAAACAACTGTGTGTGGGGGACCTGCTCTATCTCATGCATCTGGTTCCTCCCTGGCTTAAATGTCCCCAGAGCTGAGCCTCTTACCATTTTCTGTAGTAGCTCTCAAGGCTCTCTGTCTTCCTTCCTCCCTCCTTCCCTCTCTCTCCTCCCCCTGGCCCGTGTGTGTGTGTGTGTGTGTGTGTGTGTGTGTGTGTGTGGCTGTGCACATCAGAAGTCAACCTGGGGTGCTAACACCTCAGGAGCTGTTCAAGTTCACCTTTTTGATCTTGTTTGTTTTTATTTGAGATAGCATCTCTCATTGGGATCTGGGGCTTGCTGATTAGGTAAGGATGGCTCATCAGTGAGCCTTGGAATGGTCCTGTCTTTGTCTCCCCAGAGCTGGGATTGCAAATGTGCAACACTGTGTCTGGCTCTTCTAGGTGCCAGTGGGGAATCAAACTTGGGTCCTGGTGCCCGTGCAGCAGGTGCTTTACCCACTGGGCCATCTCCTGGCACCCATTGTCTTTGCTGTCCTCTGCAGGATGAGTCAGGAGAGTTTAGATTAGGAAAGGAGGCCCCCTTCAGCTTGAGTAGCCTGGCAACTCTCTGACTGTGAACACAGGGAGAGAAGGGAACTTGTTTTTAGTGAGTGCCAGTGATGGTCCAGGCAGTGTATTAAACTGTATTCATTACTGGAACACCTAATATGCACCAAGACAGAGGGAGTGTGATGGCAAATGAGCTACCGTAACCTACAAGCTCATGTATCCAGGGTCCTGAGACATCACAAGCTTTGATGCTTTTGGCCTCTCTATATGATAGTGAAGTAGTTCCGTGTAACCCGTGCATATTCCTGGATGTGTCAACTTATCTGTTGGCTTTTACTGTGGTACTTCGAGGGCCTCCTGCATACCAGACAGTGCTGTGTGTGCTCCAGCACACTTCAAAACGTCACAGTGCATTGCAGGTGTCATGTGTGTACTTATTACCTATACTGTGTGAGAATGATGCAAAGTCTTCATGTTGGGGATATGGAGAGGATCTGGGAGGAGCTGGGGAAGGTGAAATCTGTGATCAGAATTTATTAGGTGAAAAATTATTTTCAGTAAAAATATATAAAAAGAAGTCATCATATAGTTAATATAGACTTCTTTTTAACATTTTAAAGATTTATTCTTGGGCCAGAGGTATTGCTCGGTGTGTAAAGGCACTTACTGCTAAGCCTGAGGACCTGAGTTTGATCCCTAGGCTCCATATGATAGAAGGAGAGACTCTTTAAATTGTTCTCTGACCATATGCACACATTAAAATGTAAAATAAAACCAAACCTAAAAGATTAAATTTATTATTTGACATTTTCATACATGTATACAATGTATCTTGGTCGTATCCACACCCACTCCCTCTTCCCACTCCTTATGGACTCCCCCAACTCATGCCCCTCCCACCTCCATGTCTTCTGTTCTGTAACCTAAAGGGTCTAAGCTGCTTACAGTGGCCATACCCTTGAAGTAAAATGACTCCCCTCAGTATCCATCAATTACCAATAGCTCCTTGGGTGGGAATGGAGTCTCACAAGCCCCGCCCCACCCATGCTTCAGTTATTGACTTGCTTGATCTTGTACAAGTAATTTTTTATCTGCTGTGAGCTGGTGAGTGCAATGGCCAAATCATGTCCAGAAAACAACATTTCATAGCCTTCCTCCCTGTCTTCCAGCTTTGACATTCTTTATGTCCCCCTCTTCTGCCATGATCACTGAGCCTTACAGGGGTTGATATAGATGTCCCATTTAGGGCTGTATACACACACACATTTAGAAGGTATTTTGACAACACGTCCATTTAGCAAAATGACAGGGATAGTTCTCCCACACCCAGGGCCATGATCCCCAGCCACGAGCTCTACTGTACCAGGTTTACAGTACCAACCATGAATTCTTCTTGTAGAGCCTGCCTCAGATCCAGTCAGAAAGTGTAGTGATATATTGTATATCAAATAAAGCTTGCCTGAGGATCAGAGTCCAGAGCCAGCCACTCGATTAAACATAGAGGCCAGGCAGTGGTAGCACACACCTTTAATCCCAGCCCTTGAGATCTCATGCCTTTGCTATCAGTATTTGGGAAGCACACATGCCATTTATCCCAGCACTAGGAAGGAAATGAAATGGCTAGGCAGAGAAAGGCCTATAAGACGTGAGAAGACAGGAACTAGAGCCTTTTTGGCTGAGGACTCAGAGGCATTCAGTCTGAAGATTCATGGAGACAGGATCTTCTCTTTTTGGCTGAGGAGCTGGCGAGGTGAGAAGTGACTGTGGCTTGTTTCTTCTGATCTTTCAGCATTTACCCCAATATCTGGCTCCAGGTTTTTATTACAAGACCATTTAGGATTCGTGCAACGAGAAAGCAGTTGTTGACCCCAGAACAGTCATGCCACTATTGCACAAGTGGGCATATCTTCCTGGTAGGTTTGTATTGCAGCATGAATGGTTCACAGCTGGGGAAGTTCCTTGATGACTTTCCTCCCCCAGCGGCTTGCATAGCATGGCATGTCAGTTCCAGCTTGAATTTTTTATGTTCTACAATCAAAGTGTTATATCTTCAGTAAAGGGGTCTTACTACTAAGTTATGATGGACAACTGAGGGCAACAGCAATAGGCTGTTATTTGGGGTCCTCTGGGATCTCACTGACCATGCATATGGAGGTAGCCTACACCTGAGGTGAAAACCATTTCCCGCCTATGCAGTCTTCATAGCCATTGGTTTTGGTTAACCTGCTGCACGCCCTCCTCTTTTCCATCTTCCTGTTCCCATTCCCAATTCAGCCTTTAAGCCTCGATATTCCTCTCCCCTATTTCTGTATCACATGTAGACATGTTTTTTTCCTCTGAATATTTATGATTGTCGGTTTGGTGAACATAGATATACAACCCATGTTGTCCTTGCCCACAGCAGGGGTTGCCCTCTAGCCAAGAAGACAAACAGTGAACAAGAAGACAAAAAAAGAAATAATATGGTAATGTGATATAATGCACAGAAGGTAACAATAATACAGCACATGGTAATGTAGTTTATAACATCATAGGTAGGGCTTATTATGGCACTTATTTGTGTATATATGTATGTATGCAGATGAAATTCTAAACGGCCTTATTAAATAAGGAACACAGAGCCAACTGCAGAGTTAAAAGCCCAAGAGATCCGAGCACTAGTGAGGAGCCAACACCACCTTGTCTTACCACTCACTGCTGTCCTTCCCCTGAGAGAAAGACCTTCTCCCTGTGTGTCTTGCGTTTTATTGCTTTCCTGTTCTGCCTTCTCATTGGCTCTAAGCCCAGCCACATGACTTTCTCGTCACTGCCTGTCTATACAGACCTCTAGGTCTCTATGGTTGGGACTGGGATTAAAGGCTTGTGTCACCATGCTTGGCTACGTCCTTGACCACACAGAGACTCTGCCTGCCATGTGATTGGATTAAGGGCGTGGGCTACCACTACCTGACTTCTATTCCTGGCTCGCTAATGACCTCTGGTTTCCAGACAAGCTTTATTTATTAACATACAAATAGAATCACATTTCAGCGCAACTAAAATATCATCACATATGTATGTATTTAGATAGGGTCTCATGTATCACAGCCTGGCCTTAGAATTGGCCAATTAGCTAAGGATGACCTTGAACTTTTGAACTTCTTGCCTCCAACTCCTGACTGATGAAACTACAGGCTTGTGCCACCACACCTGGTTAATGCAGTGACTGGGATTGAATTTATTTAGTATTTGTACATGATAGGCAAATGCTCTACTCACTGAACTACACCCCTAGCCCCCTTTGTGATGTTTTCACAGTAAAAATGAGGCCACCTGGGTTGAGTTAGCAACTTGACTAAGGCAATTTGCCTGAGTCAGTGAATACGGAGGAACAGAACTTGCCATCTACAGCACTGTGTGCAGCAGGTGGGACTGTTAACTGGAAGACATGTATTTACATACCAGCTTACTGTACACTTGGATATGTTGTTTTACCTCTTAAGCCTCAGTCTCCATGCCTTTCTAGTGGACATATAACTACAGCCTCAGGAAGCCTGCTGTTGGGATGGGAGAGGACTATAAAGCTACTGATGTTGCCAGCTTCCATCCTTGCTTCTGTGGTGTGCCTCAGGAGTCTGGGTTGAGAGAGAAATTTGTCATGGAGCTCAGTTGCTATGTCCTCAGTGGATCCTTCTGCATAACTCATTGGTTTCTTCCTGTTCCTCTGAAGACACAAATCAGCCCCCACGGGGTCTGGTTAGCAGGACAGGAGTGGCTCTGAGAATGTGTTAGAAGGAAATTGTCTCCCCAGAGTCTCTCTGGACAACTTCCACCCAGATATTTCTGTCCCTATAAATAAAGGTGCCCCTCCACCAGCTCTGTGCTTGGACAAAAATATCAATAACATGACTAATTATGGAAATTTCATAATGCATCATTAGTTAGTAATTATGACTTTGTCAGGCACCAGTTAATTTTTATGTTAGAGTCACTCAGTGTGTGACATGGAAATATTAGCTTGTCATCGGCTTTCTTTACTGCTGGGGGAGAACAATTTCAAAAGTTAGGTTAATGATTTGGGGAAGGGAAATCCATGGAAGGGAGACAGAGAGGAGAAGGAGGTGTATGTGGTGGGCTGGAGGAGATGTCTCATGCACCAGGAGAGAGATGGGAGGACCCAGGAACTGGTCTCAGAAGGTGAATCATGTCACATTTGCTGGCCTCCCACTTCTAGCCCAGATTCAAAGAGTTTTTGTGGGGTGTTGACACATTTTCTAATAAGAAGGCATTATCATTTCACAGCCTCCCTGGAGATTCTTGGCATGTCTCATTTTGTTTGAATAAATTATTAATTTGGTATAATTAGGCTCATCCAGCAGTTAGGAGGCAGATTGAACTAATTTGGGATTCCTGTGTGGTTCTACATGCATGCTTGGCTAGGTATAGATGAGGATCCAGGTGGCAAGGTCCCCTCTCTTTAGTCAGGGTGAGGGTAGTCAGGCAATGGAGAGAGAGTGTAGGCTTTTACCTAGCTTTATCTCCTGTGTCTGCCTCATCACAGGCATCTGCCAACTGAGCTCCAAGTGCTGAGAGCCCCTGTACTTCTTTAGACCCCTGGAGCCTTAACAAGGTTGCACAGTTGCCTGGGTCAGGAGAGGACATGGTTCAAAGAAGTAGGTGGTGGTAGGTTACTCTTTACTCACTGTTAAAGATGTTTCACAGTTAATCTGCCAAGTTCATTGTTTCAGGGCTTCTAGATTCCAAAAAATGGCTCCAGCTTTGAAGATTTTGGGGCAAGACAATGCTGTTTACTGAAGTATTTCTCTTCCCAACACATCTCTCTGAACTTCAAAAGATCTCACCAGCTCTCTGTGACCAGATGTGACCACAGCTGCTCTGTTACTTTAAAGGAGAACTGAACTGATAAATGTGTCTGAGTCGTCATGGGTGTTTAGTCAACCACAGCTGTGATGCTTTCCAGAGAAATGCCTTTAGCTATTTTATGCACAAGGAATTAGCATTCGAGAGGCTATCATAACTTGCCCAGAACAGACCAAAGTTCCCACCCACAGGCCATTTCTCAAAGTTGGTGTTGGCATTTTGCTATTCATTTCTTGAAAATATTTTTTATTTTATTTTAATTAATTTATGCTGTGGGATGTTCTGTATGTTAAATGTGTTGCTCTGATTGGTTAATAAATAAAACACTGATTGGCCAGTAGCCAGGCAGGAAGTATAGGCAGGACAAGGAGAGAAGAGAATTCTGGGAAGTGGAAGGATGAGGCAGAGAGACGCTGCCAGCCGCCGCCGTGAGAAGATGTTAAGATACCTGTAAGCCACGAGCCACGTGGCAACTTATAGATTAATAGAAATGGGTTAATTTAAGATATAAGAACAGCTATCTAGAAATCTGCCACGGCCATACAGTTTATAAGTAATATAAGTCTCTGTGTGTTTACTTGGTTGGGTCTGAGCAGCTGCGGGACTGGCAGGTGAGAGAGATTTGTCCTGACCGTGGGCCAGGCAGGACCAGGAAAACTCTAGCTACAAATTTAAACTGTGCATTACAGGGGTCAGAAGACAACTTCTTCCACCACGTGCATCCCAGGCATTGAACTCAGATCGTCAGGCTTGGAGCAGGTGCCTTTATTCACAGAACCATCTTGTTTGCCTCTTTTCTGTTTTGACAAATTGTGTATTTGCTGGAATATAGGCAATGAACAGACAAATACACTTAAGAACTCTGATTATTTTTTAATGATCTTCAAGTCCCTGTGACATTTCTTCCCATGTAACAAGGTTTGAAGGTTTAACTTGTTTTTGAGAGGAGATTATCTTTGTGGGGTTTCCTGTGACCAATACCAGCTTTGAAGCAGCTTCAGAACCCACAGAGACTTGGGACTGGTGAGATGGCTCAGCTGGAAGGTGCCTGCTGTGCAGTTGTGAATACCCAAGTGGATCCATAGCATCCATGTGGAAGACTGGATGTGGGTGTGTGTGTTGTAATTACAGATCTGGGGAGTAGAGATAGGAGGTCCCTTGGGTGTTCACTGCGCAGCTAGCCTACCCTAATCGTGAGTTCCAGGTTTCAACAGGAGATCCTGTCTCAAATAACCAGGTGGACAGTGTCTTAAGAATGACACCTGAGATCAAACTCTGGTCTACACACACACACACACACACACACACACACACACACACACACACACACGCCTACTGGGTGCTGAACTGTGTGTGAGTTTGACCAGCCTGTGTGTGTGCTTGGGCAGCTTACCCATATGGCTCTGTCCAGTGTTCTTTTTTTTGGTTTTTCGAGACAGGGTTTCTCTGTGTAGCTTTGCGCCTTTCCTGGAACTCAATTGGTAGCCCAGGCTGGCCTCGAACTCACAGAGATCCGCCTAGCTCTGCCTCCCGAGTGCTGGGATTAAAGGCGTGTGCCACCACCGCCCAGCCCAGTGTTCTTTACATAAGCATTTGTCTCTAAGATGAGGCTTCAATACCCCCAGGCCAGGAACTGCAGCATTATCTCAGAGTCCCAGGCTCAGTGTAGGAGCCTGATAACCCTTCTGCAACTTGCTGAATGAATGAAGAAAAGACCCTCAATAGAGCTATAGTGATTGCAATGCAACCTTTCTCTGTGTTCGGGAGGCTGCTGCCCCTCCAGGGCAGTGATTTCAATCAATCAACACAATAGCAGCACTTGCTGCAGTACTGCACCTCTTCCCAAGGGACAGCTTCATCACCAGAGACATGGCAAGTGGGCCACTCCCCGTGTTACAGTGGGGAAACTGAGGCCCACACAGACAGGAACAAGGACACCTATTCAGCTTTTCCCTCCCGGCACCTTTGGCTCTTCCGTTCATGATTTTGAAACCTTTTCTTACTACTTTATGCCAAAGCTACAGCAGTCTCATCCCACAGGCCTTCCTGCTTCTGCTGTATGGCTGCTCAGAGAGACAGTCTCCCGAGACAGGGCTTTGCCTTGCTTGATGGGGAACTTGTTATAAGTGTAGCTTCAGTGGGTCCACCAAATCACAATTCTCCTACTTCAGCCTCCTGAGTGCTAGGATAACAGGTGTATGCTGCCACAGTTAGCTTTAGTGTGTGTGTGTGAGTGAGTGTGTGTGTGTTTAGGTTCATATGGCTGTGTGCACACGTCTATGTAGGTGTCCATGTGTGTGGAGGCCACAGGATGTTTGTTGTCTTCTTTCTCCATTTTTAAATTTTGATTTTTTATCCTCTCTCTCTCTGTATGTGAGCTTGCCACAGCACACATTTTTTCCTCCTACCATGTGCGTCTTGGGGCTCACAATAGGTTACCAGGCTTGGTGACATCTTCACCTTCTGAGCCATCTGCTGGCCTTCCCCCTTTGTTTTGAGGCAGTCTTTCATTGAACCTGGAGCTTACTAATTCTGCTAGACTGGCTGGCCAATGAGCTCCAGGCATGTCCCTCTCTCTGTCAGGGTTGCAGATAAACATTGCCTTTTTGGTTTATTTTATTTTATTTTATTTTACAATACACTTCAGTTCTACATATCAGCCACGGATTCCCTTGTTCTCCCCCCTCCTGCCCCCCTCCCCCTCCCCCCAGTCCACTCCTCATTCCCACCTCCTCCAGGGCAAAGCCTCCTTCGAGGACTGAGATCAACCTGGTAGACTCAGTCCAGGCAGGGCCAGTCCCCTCCTCCCAGGCCGAGCCAAGCGACCCTGCATAAGCCCCAGGTTTCAAACAGCCAACTCATGCAATGAGCACAGAACCCAGTCCCACTGCCTGGATGCCTCTCAAACAGATCAAGCCAATCAACTGTCTCACCCACTCAGAGGGCCTGATCCAGTTGGGGGCCCCTCAGCCATTGGTTCACAGTTCATGTGTTTCCATTCATTTGGCTATTTGTCCCTGTGCTTTATCTAACCTTAGTCTCAACAATTCTCGCTCATATAAACCCTCCTCTTTCTCACTAACTGGACTCCCGGAGCTCCACCCCAGGCCTAGCTGTGGATCTCTGCATCCATCCTTTTTGGTTTTTTTTCCCCATGGGTGCTGGGAATCAAGTCTTTATGCTTCTGTAGTAGGCAATTTACTAAGCCGTTTCCACAGTCTTAACTTTATTCTCTAGTTGTACAAACTGTGTCATATCCACCCCCATTATTACCCTTTCTACCTCCTCTGCATTTCCCCCTTCCACATCCCTGGTCTCTCCTTTACTTTCATGGCCTTTTTCTATCCCTGGTTTCTGCATATGAGAGAAAGCTTGTGCCACATGTCACTCTGAGTTTGGCTTATTTCACATTACAGGATGATTTCCAGTCCCACACATCTTTCTGCAAATGATATAGAATATTTCTTAAAGAACCTACTGTGGCTTTTAAATTTAGACTCCTTGTCTTTGGGGAAGAAAATCTACAAGTGATGGCTCAGGAAAAGTGTGTGAGTGTGTGTGCATGAGTGTGTGTGAGTGAGAGTGTGTGTGTGAGAGAGAGAGTGAGAGAGAGTGAGAGAGAGAGTGAGAGAGAGAGAGAGAGAGAGAGAGAGAGAGAGAGAGAGAGAGAGAGAGATAGATTATGCTTGGGGCCAGGGTTTTACAAAGTCTGCTATTTAGGATTTCCAGGCACAGGAAGCTGTCCAGTGGGTTTGTTGTTGTTGTTGATGCTGCTGCTGCTTGTTATGGCTATTGCCATTCTTGTTGTTATCATTTAGCTTGACTGGAAACCAAGACAACACACAGAGATGACAGAGCCTGTGGACTTGGAATTGAGACTCAGCCTAAGTGCTACTTCACCAAACCTTGCCTCCATTATTTGGTTGGATCCTAACAATCAAGAGTTTTCACACCATTGGTCACTGTGGTGATATTTTACTTGTGCTAAAATGTGATATTTTATTTGTATGTTAATAAATAAAATTTGCCTGGAGATCAGAGGTCATAACGAGCCATAAATAGAAGTCAGGTGGTGGCGGCACACACCCTTTATCTGATCACATGGCAGGCAGAGTCTCTGTGTGTTCTAGGACACAGCCAAGTGTGGTAACACAAACCTTTAATCACAGTCCCAACCATAGAGACCTGGAGGTCTGTATAGACAGGCAGTGACGAGGAAGTGATGTGGCTGGGCTTAGAGCCAATGAGAAGGCAGAACAGGAAGGCAATAAAGGCGCAGGTTAGACAGGAAGAAGTTCTCTTGGGAAGCTACAGCGATGTGGTGAGCTAAGGTTAGTTGGCGGCTATTGCTCTGATCTCTATGGCTTATACCTCTGTATTTGGCTCTGTGTTTCTTATTTAATAAGATTGTTTAGAAATTTGTCTACAGGTCATGACCTTGGGTTAAGACAGACACTTTGGTGAGTTTTGTATCCATTCTTGTAGGTCTTGCCTCCTTATTGGACTTTTTTCTTACTTCTCTGCAGATCATTATAGGAAGCCAGAGAACCCGGGTATGTGCCTGCTGTAGGGGGTACTGCAAGTGCTGCCTACCTCCCAACAGCCTCACCTTCACGGGGAGTCATTTATGCCATGTTTCCTGGCTGGGTTGCACTTAGTGCTCTGGACACTGGTAATATGATAATAATAAAATACTCATATTTTCCTCTTTGCTTTTGCTGTCAGGAGTCTCAGAGTCAGTGTTGCCTCTAGCAATGCTTTATGGGGTCTCATCTGAGTTCATCTTATATTTTCATTCTGCTTTGATATCTTCATGGAAAAATTGTCCTTATGCATCCTTGTAAACCATCATGGTTTCTTGGTCGAGAATGAAATAAGATATCCATTAACAAATTCATTCATCTCCTGGTCCCATCTTGTCCTGTTCCTAGTGGTGACACCAGAACATGCAGGACAGGATCTTCTCTCCAGGATGGGAGTCTATGACTTCACCCATCCTCCCAACAACTGTTCTTGAGCACCATGGTTTCCCAGGAAAACAGGCATAGGTAAAGTCCTGTGCTGGTTTGTTTTTAGGGAGCACTTCCCAGGGTCACAGGGATGACCACTACTGGCTTTCAAGGATGAGATGTTTGTTCCTTCTTGAGGGGCTGTAACTGTTGAAACCAAATGATGTGATGAGGACAGTCTAGCTCAGGAGAGCTCAGAGGAAGAGTCCATCAGTTAAAGGCTTGCACAAGTGTTAACTCCCTGCACTTCTGGGCAGTGTGAGTAGCAGGCAGGTCCATAGTCAGTCATCATGCAGATGTGGCTGTGTGGGAGGGACATCAGTGGCTGGGCAGAGCCAGTTGCATAAGTGGTCTTATGGGGATATTGTGGTGTGCAAAGCAGACTACCTCTCTGACTATGTCAGAGATTCCCTAATAGGTGGAATATGCTGGGTATTCCCAAGACCACTCCCAGGTTCAAAGACATATTGCAAAGATCAGAATTCATAGTCTATTCTGAAGAGAAAACACACAGAGAATTTTCAGAGTGAGACATGGGGGTGAAGTCCAGAAGGAAAGAGGTACAGGCTTCCAAAAGTCCTGTGTAATTGTTTTAAGGAAAGCAGGGTTTATTTTGACTCACAGTTTGAGGGTACAGTCCCTCATGGTGGGAAAGGCATTGTGGCAAGAGCAGGAGATAGATGGTCACGTGGCACCCACAGTCAAGAAGCAGAGAGAGATGGTTGCTGGTGCTCAGCTTGGTTTCTCTTTTCAACTCAGTCTGGGACCTAAGCCTGTAAATGGTGCCACCCACACCCACCTCAGTTGACCCAGTCTAGAAATTTCCCTACAAACACGCCCACAGGTTTGTCACCAAGGTGTTTCTGGATCCTGTTGACAGTCACTCTTAATTCCTACAGCACTGACTCATGAGAAAACATATGGGATGCTGTCTACCAGGGATGCTTATTACAAGTTTGGTTCCCAGGAGTTTCTTTGGCTATCGGATTACACAACCCCTCCCCACTGCTTAGCAGGAAAATTCTAGACACCCAAAGAAAGCAAGTGCTGAGCATAAGCCACATTTGTTGTGTGGCAATTTCCTCTAGAATTAATTCTCTCCTGTAGAGAGGGTGGAGGCTCAGGAGACTTACAGAAAAGTTCTTGAATTTAGGAGGCCCTCCCCAGATTATATACTCTCAGGCTCAGGGGACCCAGAGAGTCACATGATTCAGAGTCCTCCTCCAGGTTAAGGAAGCAGTTAACAGTTGTTGGTGCAAAGAGACTCTATTTGGTGGCGCTGCCCACAAGCTGTACAGGGAGTGGCTGGGATGTGATGCTGCTTTTGTGAGTAATCACTCATGCTAGGACATGGGCTCTTCTCAGATGCATCTGCCTTTGAGTCACACATGCTCTTGTGAGTGACCCTTCACTTTTATTAAACTCTTGGTTTGCCAAGGTAGACTTGGGTGGAATATTTTCTTCGATCTGCTCTCAATGCCATGTCTAGTCACTCAACACATTTACAGGGCACTATATCCAATGAGTATCCGAGGTCCTTAGTAGGTTTCTGAGATAAACAGCACTTTGAGACTTATCTGAGATCAGTGGCCCTGGAGAGTTTTGATGCCTCTTTGAAGGTGAAGGCTGCCATAACTTGACATAACCCATGCTGGCCCCATGTATAAGTGCAGCTATTCATTTAAAAGCACATCATTGGATTGGGCTAGGGAGATGGCTCAGTCAGTAAGGCACTTGTGATACAAACATGAGGACCTGAGTTCAATTGCCAGCACCCACAAAAAGAGCCAGGCATGGTGGTGTATACCTGTGATCCAAGCACTGGGGTGGCAGAGACTGGTGGATTCCTGGGGCTTTTTGGCTAACCATCTTATCTGAACTGGTGAGTTCCAGACAAAACTGAGACTTCGTCTCAAAAAAATCCTTCAGCGGAGATGTGTCTTCTAGAATTGAAGAAGGAAGAACAGTCAGTGAGGAATGGGGCTTTGGAGAGGAGGGTGTGGATCAGGGGTCAGGGGAGAGCACTTGCCTGGTGCAGAAAGACCCTGAAGGGAGGAAGGAACCTGGGTTTGGATGTCTGGTCTGCAGCATGAGCTCCTGTGTGTTGCTTTTGAAGATAATAAGGGACCGATAATAAACTTTTCTAATCACTTTTGGTCCATATAGCAGAGCAAAGCAGCAGACTTGGGGAGATGTTCTCTCACACCGTGCTATGCCTAAGGCACTGAGGAAACCTTGCTTTGGGTATTATGATGTTTCATTGTCACCATGAATGGGCTGAAAACACCTGGGAGATTATGGAAGAACATTTCCAAAGATGATCAGATCACAAGGGCTCTGGCCGAATGAATGGATTTGAAGTTTGAATAGACTGTTGAGAGGTGGTGGAACTGTGGAAGGTGGGATCTGAGTGAAAGAACTGGGTCCATAGAGGCATACCTTCCTGCTACTGATGTGCTCTGTTTCCTGGATGCCATGAATTCAATAGCTCTCTGTTCACTATATCCTCCCTGCCATTATAGACTAAACCCCTGAACCCATGTGCTAAGCTTTGATGGTTGGTTTCAACTATAATCATGGGGCAATCTTGAATCATCAGGGAAGAGAGCCTCAATGAGGGATTTTCTAGATCAGGTTGTCCAATATGCATGTCTGTGAGGGGATTGTCTTTGTTACTAACATTAACTGATATAGAAAGACCAATTCCATTGTAGGTAACAACATTCCCTAGGCAGAGGATCTTAGACAGTATGAGTATCGGGAGGGTGTTGAACATCAGTAAGCTTGCATATACTCATTCTTCCTCTGCTCTTGACTGTGTCTGTGACTAGCTGCTTGAAGTTCTGGCCTTGACTTCCTCGCAATGGTGAACTGTAACCTGGAACTTTAAACCAAATAAACTCTTTTTTCCTTAAAATTGCATTTGTCAGAGTAGTTTATTATAAAAAAACAGAAATGAAACCAGGACATGAAATAAATAATTCCTCTCCTTTAAGTCTCTCTCTCAAGAATTTTGGCAATGATTATGAAAAGCTAGCTAACTCAGGGAATTCAGGTACCTCAACCTTCATAATGATGATGGCAGATGCTGTTAAGGTTGAGTCTACAAGGTATCCTAGGCTCGTGTGAGTGAATACTTGTATCCTAGCTGGTAGTGATGTTTTTGAGAGCTTGTGGAACTTTGGTATGTGGGGCCTAGCATTAGGCCTTTGAGGTTATGCTGGTTTCTAGATCTGGCCTGTCTTCTTTGCTCCCTGAGTGATGTCATGTGAACAAACTTCCACTATGACAGATGGAGCTATAGCACTGCCTTGCTTTACTCACTGAACCCTCTGAAACCATGAGGCGAGATAAATCCTTCCTCCTTTAAGATGCTTCTCTTAAGTATTTTGTTATAATGAAGAGACTAGTAAGAGACACATAAGAAACACAACTTAGGAAGATGTATTTATTTTGGCTCTTGATTTGAAGTTTCAGTTCATCATGGTTGAGAAGGCATAGTGGAAGACTTGTAGAACTCAATGATGTCATAGAGATCAAGGACAGCCATGGCTATCATAGATTTATTATTATTGTTCTGAGACAGTGTCTCTCAAAGTTCAGGTCACCCTGGAGCTCACATAGCCAAGGATGGCCTTGAGTTTTTGATCCTCCTGTCTGCACTTTCTGAGCGCTGGGATTGTGGATGTGTGCCATCATACCTAGTGAGCCTTAGAGGAGATCTGCCTATGGGAGAACTGGAAGATTTGCTGTTAGGAAAAGGACACATAAGTGTGTGGGCTCTCTGAAGATGTCAGATTGATACACAACAATCCTAGGACTGGGTTTTATGCCTTGGCATTATTTAAATTCTGGAGAATAAGATTCACATATAGCAAAGTTGGATGAAAAACTAAGTGACTGTTAGTTACAGCTGCCAAACAAGATGAAGCTCAAGAAAGAAATTCATGGGCTGGTGACAGCTCAGTTGGTAAAGTGCTTGCTTAGTGTGCATGAACCCCTAGGTTCGATCCTAAGCACCACATGGAAAAATGGGCATGGTGGCACATGACTTTAATCCTAGCACTCAGGAGGCAGAGGCAGAGGAGGCAGAGGAGGCAGAGGCAGATCTCTGTGAATTGGAGGCCAGCCTAATTAATATAGGCCAGACAGGGTTATATAATAAGACCCTGTCCAAAAAAAAAAAAAAAAAAAAAAGGATCTTAGGGTTTCTATTGATGTGAAGAGACACCATGATGACAGCAACTCTTATAAAGGAAACATTTAACTGGGGTGGGCTTACAGTTCAGAGGTTTAGTCCATTATTGTCATGGCAGGAATCATGGTGGTGTGCAGACCGACTTGGTGCTGGAGAGGGAGTTGGGAGTTCCACATCTGGATTTGCAGGCAGCAGGAAGTGAATGCCACACTGGGTGTGTCTTGAGCATCAGAGGCCTCAATGTCCACCCACAGTGAGACACACTTTTTTTGTTGTTGTTTTTTTGTTTTTCAAGACAGCATTTCTCTATGTAGTTTTGGTGACTGTCCTGGATCTTGCTCTGTAGACCAGACTGGCCTCGAACTCACAGGGATCCTTCTGGCTCTGCCTCCTGAGTGCTGGGATTAAAGGTGTATGCCGCCGCCGCCGCCGCCGCCGCCGCCGCCGCCACCACCACCACCACCACCTGGCAAGGCCACACCTTCTCATAGTGCCACTCCCTATGGGCCTATGGGGGCCATTTTTACTCAAACACCACACATGGTAGCCTCTAATGCTCTCACTCAGGAGATGAAGACAGGAGGATCAGGGAGTTTAAGATCATCTTTGGCTACATAGTAAGCTTGGGGGCCAGTCTGAGCTATGAGAGACCCTGTAGAAAAAAAAATTAAGAGAGGGGGACTGGAGAGATGGCTCAGTGCTTGAGAGCACTGGCTACTCTTCCAGAGGACCTGAGTTTTATTCTCACCATCTACAAAGTGGCTTACATCTGCCTGTAACCCCAGTTCCGGGGGATCTGATACTCTCTTCTGGGCATCATGTGGTACACAGACACACAAAACCCACCCATACACATAAAATTTTTAGAAAATTAAAAGAAAGAAAGATTAGATTCTGTGACAGTAAATTAAGTTTTATTTCTTCCTTGAGTTTATGGATTAAGATTCCATTTGTCATGTGACTACTATTATTATTTGTTGTTGGGGGCATCATGCCCTTGACTGTGGGCCTTCACAGCTCTCTCTCCTTTCCATTTCTAAGTCTCATAAGTCTCTTCAGCTACTGCATGATGTTATATATGTATCCGTTACTTAGTTCACTGTTAGTGTGTGAGTGTGTATGTTTGTGTGAGTACACACACAGGCCAATCCTGGGTGTTATTCCTATGGATGTGCTTATCTCGGAAGACAAAGATATGGGCTAGACTAGTGATTCAGAGTGGAGTTGGAAGTCCTCAATGCCAAGTGCACGGGTTGAACAGGCCCCAGCAGACTCACCCAGTGGGAGGACATGGAGGGTCTTAAACCTAGGGGAAGCTTCATAAACCGTGTTTGAAGAGAGATTGGTCTTCTGGGCAACTAGGAATCTACAAACAAAATAAATAAATAAATAAACAAATAAAAAAAAGAATATTTTGCCAGGCATACTCATGTATACTTTTAATCCTAGCACTCAGAGGTAGAGGGAGGCAGATCTCTGTAAGTTTGAGGCCAGCCTTATAGGGCTACATAGGGAGACCCTGTCTTGAAAAATAGCAAAATAAAAATATTTAAAAATCTACATTAAGAAATTCTTCTTTTGTCAGGCGAAACTAATTACTCTATATGGATTGAGCGATCACACAGATATGAACAGTAATGGAAGACTCTCAGAGCAGCAGGTGAGGCCTGTTCTTAAGGCTACTTGGGCTTCAGGTGCTGCTGCTGTGCGGGAGGGCAGGTGACTTTGGACTCTCTGAGTGCTCAGATACCCCCTACTGTGCATCTCCTGTGTAGGCTCCCAGGATCTTGTTGCCACAGGCTTCTATTGTCCTGCTCATCTGTACCAATCCTTAACTCCCAGCACATTCTTACCTTCGCTGAGAGTTAATAACTTAGCTTTATTTCTCCTTCCAGACTGGAAGTTTTTGGAGAACTGAAGAATCCTTCACTTCAGACTCCTGGCGGATAATCAAAATATGTTGGTTAAGTGTTTCACCAGTGGGAATCTCCAGGTGCAAAGAACGGCAGCTGTCCTGCAATTTCAGTCGGAAGTGTTCTCCATCGGCTGTGCCCTCTGAAGAGAAGAAATTTGGGTATGCAAGGGAGGGCCTTTCTAACTCCTGTAATGGTCTAGGATCCACAAGGAAAAGATGCTTTTCTAGGGCATCTTAATGGGTTACAGAGAACACAACAAGCATCAGGAGTAGAAAGTGCTGAGTGTTCACATCTTCCGGGTCCCAAATTACAACAGGGGCCAAATTTTTTTTTCATATTTTAAAATTTCATTACTACAAATTTATTGTGTACAATTATGGGTTTATTACATTTCTTTTTAAAAACTTACTTATTACTATTAAATATGTGATGAATATGTGGGGGAGAACACATGCCATAGAGCCTATGTGGCGGTCAGAGGACAATTTTGTGGAGCATGTTCTCTCCTTCACCTGTACATAGGTTTTGGGGACAAAACTCAGGTTTCCAGGCTTGTATGGCAAGCACTGTTATCTGCTGAGCCATTTTTCTGGCCTTCAATACATTTCTTTCAAGTAATTATTTTGTGTGTGTGTGTGTGTGTGTGTGTGTGTGTGTATGTCTGTGTGTGTGTGTATGTGTGGGTTTATGGGTGTGAGGACTTGGGGGAGAGGTGAATATCTAGAGTTCTCTGCTTACTCATGTGACCCACTGGCTCATGCGCCTGCCGCCATGCCTTCCAAGCGCTTCTATGTGTTCCTGATGTATGTGTGTCCCCAGAGGCAGGGAAAAGGACTTACAGACAGTTGTGATCTGTCAGATCCTCTTCAAGAGCAGCAAGTGCTCTTAACTGCTGAGCTCTCTCTAGCTCCCGCATTGCATTCCTATATAGGTATATACTGTACTCCCTTACAGTCACCTCTCTAGTCCCTTTCTTATCCTCTTTTTCACCTTTCTCCACCCACATGTAATCTGATGGGAGTGTAGAACCAGACATTGGGACTTGATCTGCCCTCTGACTTGAAACACTTTTGGCTATGTGGTCTGAGACATGTCACTCAACCTCTATGTCATTGGCATAGGCTTTGAATATAAACCACTTGAATTGGAATTTTGACCTACAGGTTGGCAATGTAGGTCAGTGGTAGAGTGATTGTCTATCATGTTGAGGCCTGGGAATCACACACAAACACACACACACACACGCACACGCACACGCACACACACATGCACATATACACACTGTTTTGCTTTGGAGCCTTGCCAAATGGTGCTGCCTGCCTGCTGCATTAGTAACCCTTTTATAAAGCCTGAAGGACAGTCTGTCTCCTTGCCTCTCTCTTGAACACACCTCCTCTCCTTTCTTTCCTTAAATAGGCAGTGAAAAAAGGCAGGCAGAGGCACCAGGCCAGGGACCCACAGATTGGGGAGGTTGGGCCAAAGGATAGATAAGAGCCACTTTGGGGTCACATTGATGGTGCCATGAATACTGAAGATCCTATATCAGCCTTAGATAATTTGCAATGTTATGGATTCTTGTATATGGATACAAATGTAAATATTTTTATATTCCTATTTAAGACAATTTGTATATTAATACAAATATAGAATTGTATTTGTTTAATGTACATATATTTCTACTCTTATTTGAAATATTTTGTATGTTGATACAAATATAAAATTGTATTTGTCATACTGTATGGATGTTCTACCTCTGTTGAGGATATTTTATATATGATATATATATTTAGGATTATTGTCATATTGTATATGGCACGATATACATTTCTACCTCTGTTTAGGATATTTTGTGCATTGTCACAATTTTGAGGTCATTGTCCTTTTACTGTACATTTGCTTACAGACTGTTTACCTTGTTTATATGAAGCCTTAGTCTTTAGGTTATTTAGGTAGATAAGACTTACAGATTTATAGCCACCCATGCTTGTCATCTCTATAGTTATTAGTTAGGTTGTCCAGACTTACAGATGCATAGGTCAGATAGACAGGCAATCTTCAAACACTTCATAGTCCTAGATAATATGGCATTTAAATAACTTAGAATTCTATTCATGTGAGACATGATTGCTCCTGGTAGCACCAATTTGATCCCAAGAGAATGTTGGGCTTCTAAGACATTTCCGTTTGGAAGTTTGTCTTCTTCTTGGCACAAAATGGCCTACTGGGCAAAGAACTGCCCTTGCCTTGACTGCTGACAGTATGAATGCTGTCTTTTATGGACCAGTTGGACACAATGAAAAGTGACTATTAAACTCTGCCAAGACAGGGTAAGATGGTCTTTCAAAATTCCTGCTTCTGAAAATGGTCTGTCAGATATTCTAGGCCCGTAGCCAAATTGGATGCACCAATAGTGCTGAGAAACTTTAGGTGACTGTCCAGGCTGCCAGCTGTCTCTGTCTATTCTTGAAAGATTTTCAAAAACTGCTTGTGTGCATCTCCCGTTTCTTAGGTATTATTATATTCCTTCTCAGGTCTTTGATGGGATTGAAGACTAACAGTTATAATTACAATTTTCTCGTATCTTAGCTAGAACATATTAAGTATTAGATTCAGATTCTTCAGGATAGGACACCTTTTGGAACGATCTCTGTAACATGCCATTTACCTATGCTCTGGATTTTAGTATGTATTTCTTGTTTGATGTTGCTCTTGTTGGTTGTAGTTCCATTTGTTTATATTCCATTTGTTTATGTCATTATCCTTTATTTCTCCTTGATAATTATTCCTATTGTATATAGTTTTGTGTTAGGTTAGAACTTTCTTCCTTAGATAAAAGGGGGAGATGTAGGGGTGGTTGTTTGTGTCATGCCCTGAAGCACTGCCTCTAGTGAGGCAGCAGGTAGCTGCTAGGTACCTGTCCCTTGTGCATGGCTTCCAGGGACCCTTAAGACCTGGGATGCACATACATGCACTCCCCTTTCTTCACTCATGGTCTTGGATGCTGGTGCAATCAAGGCAGAGCTCTCCTGAGAACCATGTTGGACTGTGTCCTACCCCTCCAGGATTCTACAACCAACTCCTTTATTCTGGTTGTGAGTTAACCCTCAAATGAATTCCTTTGACCATCAAATAGACTCCATGGATTTATTCCATTAGGACCTCTGTCAACTTATTTCATTTCCTTCCTGGCCAATGGATGAGTCATCCCTATGCTTCATGTACTTCCCAAGTCTTACGATTCTCCCTCTTCCCTTGGGAGGCTGCTGGTTGAAGCTGGATCAGAGAGATGGGGTAGAGTAAATACAGCCAAGAGGAGCCATTGCACAGTTTGGGGAAGGATGCAACCAGAGTCAGGTGCAGGAGACCCAGCTTTGTCTGTTTCTAAGCACCTGCACTCCTAACAGGAACAGGAGGGTGGCCCTCAGGGAAGAAGGTTGTGAATTTCAGGTGACTGGGCACAAATGTTCTCTTTCCACCCTGTTTCTACACTGAACCTGGGACATCCTTTTTTCAGAGGAGACTCATTGATAATGTATGGTGATAGAGTGTCACCACTGTCACACTATTGCAATGCAATGCCAGTACTTGCTCCTATAAATCATCCTAAGCTTGAAGAGGAGAGTGAAGTGAGCATTGTGTTATAAACTGCAAAGCCCATTAGTCACTCAGCTATCAACCATAAATATGACAGGTCCATCCATCAATCCTGCACCTTTCTTTCCGGTCTTGGAATGCATGCATTAGCAACTTAATGGATTTAGAAGCATTTTCTCCTATAGACTTGAAACAGAGTGTTTTATGATTAGCCTCATGGGCCATGAGGGAAGGAAAAAGGAGTCACCTTTGGCTGCAGTACTCAGCTCTTTGTGGGTCCAGAGAAAAAATGCCACTCACTAAAGCTGCTGATGTTGGCTGTACTTATGAGACCTCAAAGACACCAGAGCCTGGCCCAGCAGTCAGTAGACTTCACTGGCAGTGACTCTTGAAGCTCTGTACCTGCTGGCCACATTTGCAGCACTTGACTGGAAGACTCTCCGATGGGGATCAGCTTTCTCCAGGACTCCACAAATTCAGAATCCCAAAGTCACATTCTCGTTCTGCCTCTACTGAGGGTGTGCTAATTTTAAGTCTCAGTCATGGGATTCTGTCTTCTCTCCTAGACTGCTTTTCCTGTAAGCCTGAGCTGTTCACTGTCTATCATCTATCAGCCTGTCTTTGTAGTCTCTATTTCACAGCACTTCTCATACACAAGGTCCTATCTGTGCCTGGCCCTGAAAAAAAAATCAGTGTAGATACAGTCCTTGTCTTTCCAGGCTTACTGTAGAAGGGGATGTGCACTCCAAGGATGTGCACCCCAAGGCAGAATCAGAGATGATAAGGTCTTTGTTTTCCTCCTGGTCATGGGAGCCCTTCCCTGCCACTCCACCCTGACTTTAGGACTTGGCCATGGAGGATGGATGGGCTGTACTTTTTGTGTCTGGGACCATCCCAGTGGGCAGGAGGTGGTCCAGCCTGTAGATGTGGAACTGGATGCCCTCTGGACATTGCTTAATAGATGATAAGATCCAATGTGACTAGGATCAGAGAAATAGTTAGGGAAGCCACTTCCCCATCCCAATGACAAATTACCGACTGTGTCCACAGTAGTGTTGCTGAGAAGCCCCATCCTAGGACAAGAATACTGGTAGTGCCATCAGTGACCCAGCTATGTGAGACTCTGCTTTCTCCATACTTACCAAGAAATATTCCTGCAAATCCTGGGGCAGTTGTCTCTCTTTTATGTGGGGCACCTACGTTCTACCACAATTATCTGTGCACATGCTTGTCTCCCAGCTTATAAACTTTTGGGGTTGAGTCCCTTACTTGTTTGTGCATTCTTAAAATCTACTGTAATTTTGGTTATAGACATTCTCTGTGTTTGTGGGATGAATAGTTAATAAGGTTTTTTTTTTTAATTTTAAAATGTTTTATTTATTGTGGTGGTTTGAATGAAAATGGCCTTCATAGGCTCATAGGGAGTGGCATTATTTGAAAGAATTGGGACATGTGGCCTTTTTGGAAGAAATGTGTTGCTGGGGGTGGACTTTGGAGTTTCAAATATCTGAGCTGGGCCCAGCGACTCTCTCTTTTCCTGCTGCCTGTTGATTTAGATGTAGAACTCTCAGCTCCTTCTCCAGCACCATGTCTGTCTGAGTGCAGTCATGCTTCCTGCCATGATGATAGTGGATTAAACCTCTGAACTGTAAGCCAGCCACAATGAAATGTTTTCCTTTATAAGAGTTGCTGCAGTCATGGTGTCTCTTCATAGCAATATAAACCCTAACTAAAACATTTATCAAGAATGGAATTTAAAGCTTATGTACCTGAAAAGGAAATCTGACCACTGTCAAATTATTCCAAGTTTTATACAAAAGATGTATGTGTGTAGAGGACAGAGGACAGCTTGTAGGAGTTGGCTCCCTTCTACCACAGAAACCTTAGGGATCCAACTTGAGTCACCAAGCTTGTGACAGGCTCTTTCACCCGCTGAGCCATTTTGTATCTTAATTTTTTTTTTTCAGACTGAGTCTTACTATGTAGCCTAGGCTGTCCTTGAACTCAAGATCTCACCTCTTCAAGTTTTCGGATTACAGGCATGTGCCATCATGCCCAGTTAAGGTTCTCAGATCACAGCTTTCAGCACTAGCAGTTTTTTCTTTTCTGTGTTCTCTTCTGCATGCATGCCTCTATATTCTAAAACTGCATATTTTACTTATGAATATTATTATATATTAGTTTTGTATTTTGTATTTTTTCCCAACAGGGTTTTATGTGGCCCAAGGTGACCTTGATTTTGAACTCCTTATGTAGCCAAAGATGACCCAGAATGTCATAGCCTCCTGCCTCTACCTCCCAAGTGCTGAGGTTACAGGTGTGTGCCACTATGCCTGCTATTGCAAAAAAATGCTTTTTATTTTTTAGATTTATTTATATTTTATTTGATGTGTATGAATGTTTTGCCTGCATGTGTATGTACCACATGTGTGTATGTGCCTGGTGCCCTCAGAGATCAGAAAAGGGGGACAACAGAGTCTTTGAAACTAGAGTTATATATGTTTATGCATCACCATGTGGGTCCTGGGAACTGACCCCAAGTCCTCTGCAACAACATCAAACGTTATCTACTATTGAGCAATCTCTCTAGCCTCCAACCATGTCTGGTTTTATGAAATGCTGCAGATTGAACCCAGAGCCTCGTGTCTGCTGGCAAGCACTCTACCAACTGAGCCATGTCCTCAACTCTGTGGCTTGCATTTTCATCCAACATTATAAACAGTTCTTTACGCCACTAAATGTGTTTTTATAAAAATAACAAGTGCTTTCTTGCATTTTATTATGTGAATGAACTATAGTGTATTTAATCATCCCCTTCTTGTTTGACAAGCAGGTGATTTCCAATAGTGCTCTTTGTAATGAATCCTTTGGTGACTATGTGTATTCATCCTTGTATATGTCTCTATTTCCTTGGCTTAAGTCTCTAGGAATAAAATTACAGAACCAAACAATGTGAACACGGTTGTTATTTATTTAAAGAAGATTAGACAAAGTCACACTCCTGTCAGGTTCTTTGTATCTCCTCAAAATTCTACACTGAAATCCTAATCCCCAATGTGACAGACAGTACTTACATGAAGGTAGAGTCCTTATTCATGGCATTGGTGTCTATAGTTTGAATGTGAAATGTCTTCTCAAATGCACATGGTTTGAACACTTAGCCATCAACTAGTGGTCCTATTTTGGAAGGCTGTAGAATCTTTAGGTGATGGAGCCTTGCTGAGGGAAGTGGATTTCTGGGTCAGGTCTTGAGGTTTTACAGCTTGCCCCCAATTCTTCCTCACAGTCTGCTTCCTGACTACTTAGGCAATGTGACCAGAGGCCTTCTGCTCTCACTGCCATTTCCTCCTTGCTCGATGGATTTATCCCATTGGAACTGTGAGCTAATACAAACCCTTCCTTAAGGTATTTGTTTGCAATAACAAGACAAGTGACTGAGACAGTGCCCTATAAAAGATGACTCAGGGGATGATGTCTTGTCTCTTCCACCACATGAGCAGAGTGAGAAGGCACCATCTAGGAGAAAGTGGTTCCTGACTACATACACTATCTGCTAGTGTCTAGATCCCGATTGGATGTGCTACTCTCCAGAAGCGTGAAAAATAAATTTCTGTTGTTTATAAGTCAACTAGTTTATGTTATTTTGTTACAGCATTCCAAACTGATCAACATAGCATCTTCTCTACTTTTGACATTTTGAAATGCTCTAAAAATTATTGGATAAAACTTTAGATTTTTTAAAACATGTATGGGCATGTGCCTCGTACCACAGAGATCAGAAAAAGGCATTGCATTGGGTCCTCTGAACCTGAGTTGTGGGTGGATATAAAGCCAAACTTGAGTCCTGTTTGAGAGCAACAAGTGCTCTTAACCACTGAGCCATCCCTCCAGCCCAACAGATATTTGTTAACAGAAAACAATTTTGTTTACTTCATGGGCAAGGTATTTGTGGTCTGTCATTTTAGTCAACATGGTAGTATGTCAGACTTTCACGGTTGTAATAAAAATACCTGACACGGGGTTGGAGAGAAGGCTCAGCACTTGAGAGTGCTTTACTACTCTTGCAGAGGATCTGGAGGTTCAGATTCCAGCACCCCCATGGCAGTCTGCAACTAATTGCAACTTCAGTTCCATAGGATCTGACGTCTTCTGGCTTCCACAGGGTCCTGCACACACATGGTGCACATAAACTAATGCAGACAAATATACATACACATAAATGAAAAAAACTCTGACATAAAAATTTTGGAAACATGTATTTTGACTTATAGTTTCCATCTACAGTTTTTGGCTCTTTTGACCCTGGGCCCATATGAAGCAGAATATCATGGCAGTGAAAAGACACTATAGATGGGAAGCAGAGAGAGATACTGGGAGAGTTAGGGCAAGCTGTAACCCCAAGGACCCCCAACTTGTGACCTACTTGCTCTAGTGAGGAAACTCCTAGAGTGTTGTGGATATCACTCTGTATAAATAAAATGCTGATTGGCCAGTAGCCAGACAGAAAGTATAGGTGAAACAAACAAACAAACAAACAAACAAACAAACAAACAAACAAATTCTGGGAACGAAAAGACCGAATCAGAACATGCTGCCAGCCACCACCATGAGTACCAACATGTAAGATACTGGTAAACCACGGGCCATGTAACAAGGGATAGATTTATAAAAATGGACTAATTTAAGATGTAAAAACTAGATAGCTAAAAGCCTGAGCCATTAGGCCAAACAGTTTAAATAATATAAGAGTCTGTATGTTTATTTTATAAGTGGACTACGGGACTACCGGGACTTGGCGGGAGCTAGAGGGAAACTCTCTAGCTACACTAGAGTTTTCAACACCTCTCACAACAGTAGCACTGACGGGGAACTAGGCTTCAATACAGGAGCCTGGGGGAATATTTCATATTCAAGTCTTAGCAGTGGAGGGTTGTATTTTTTTATTACTGATCATTTATTTTCCTCCTTTGTGAGCTGCCTGCTTATATACTTTGCTCATTTACCCACTAGGGGTTAAGGCTATTTTTCCTCCCTCATATATATGTATTAACATCTTTGACTATTATGGTGCTCATCT
Organism: Peromyscus aztecus; assembly: GCA_902168405.1. Lineage (NCBI taxonomy): Eukaryota > Metazoa > Chordata > Mammalia > Rodentia > Cricetidae > Peromyscus > Peromyscus aztecus. The sequence continues at coordinate 17,310 of CABHPQ010175858.1, read as the reverse complement.
CTGCTCCTTAACATTTCTGATAATGTTTACTCTCCTTTTATTGTTTGAAGGCTTCTTTTCAAACAGTGCCTGGATCTGGTAACATCCTGTTCCTCCACCTAGTTTTCTCAGGACCTGAGGATAGCCTGTATCATTCTCCATAAAGGGAGAGGTGTTCAGCTCCTACTTTGGACACTATTCTTGTCTTCAGTGACAGTTGAACTCGAGCCTCTTGCTTGGACTCCTGGGATCTAAACTACTTTGTAACTTGAGGTCTTTCATCTTTTCTCCCCCATTTCTTTTCTCCATGCTATTCTTCCCCAACAATTCCTGGAAATTGCTGAACATTTTTGTGTTGCTTTAGACTTTCAAGTACTGAATGATCCTTTCCTGGCTCAGCAAGGCCAGGGGAATCTTTCCACCTTCCCCTCTCATCTGCAGAGATCCTGGGCTGTTGGAATGGTTTTTGACAGCCTGGCAGTTCTTAGGAAGGACACTGCCCTCTACCTGGGCCAGGTCTGGTCATTTCATTTGGAAAGAAGAAGACCCTGTCACTGAAGGTCTCACAGTGCTGTCTCTGCCCTGGAGAGAGAGGCAGACTGTGGAGATGTGGCTCTAGACAAAAACTTTGGGAAGCATGCTAGTAACATCTGTCATGCTATGGTCCCAGCCCTGGCTCAGGAACTCTGCTGTAAGCTGATGGACTATGAAGGTTTTGGAGCTTCCTTTGGGCTTCTTGTTCTGGGCTGTCCCTGTGGTGCTGAAGTGTGTGTCCTCATTTCATTGTTATTGGTTTTGGATTTCTGTCTATCTTTGGTTCAAATTCCTGTCCTGTCAATTACTAGTTTTATGAGCCAAACTTGGCAATTAAGATTGAGAGGGGCACCTGCAGACTGGTCCAACCGTCTGTGATGGTCAATATTGTTAACTTGATAGGATCTAGAATCACTGAGGAGACAAAGCTCTGGGCTTATCTGTGAGAGATTGTCTAGATTAAGTTAACTGAGATAGGAAGACCCATGCTAAATATGGGCAGCACTATTCCCTGGGATGGGGTTTTGGATAATAAAAGGGAGAAAGCGAGCTTCACATAAACATTCATCACTCTCTGCTTCCTGACTACAGATGCATTGTGGTCAGCTGCCTCAAGCTCCTGTCTCCATGGTTTCCCTGCCATAGTAGAGTGTGCCTTTGAACTTTGTGCCAAAGTAAACCCTTGATTCCTTAAATTGACTTTCCCCCAAGGTATTTTGTCACAACAATAAGACAAATAACACACCATCCTAGGTTTAGTTTCTGGAGTGCCCAAGTATGCTCACTTCTTCCTTATTTCTGCCTAGCTTGTTATGGCCTTGACTGAGTTTAATGTTACTTTCTTTCTTTTTTTGGGTCGGGGGACAAGATCTCATGTAGCTGAGGTTGGTCTTGAACTCTTTATGTTGTCTCAGCTGGGCTTTGCGCTTCTGATTCTCCTGCTTTCACCTTGCAAGTCCTAGGTGTGCACCACCACACAGGGATTTATCAGCACTAGGGATCATACCCAAGACTTTGTCTATGCTAAGCAAACACTTGATTGAACCACACCTCCAGCCCAAGCCTCATTTCCTAAGTATGTCACAGTTCCCCACAAGGTCTGAATTAATTCCCTGTCCTCAGCTTCTATTTTGTACAACCACAACAAACTCTTCTAAGAGACCCAATCCTTTTCAGTGTGCACTGAGCCTGGGTGGGTCTCTCAGGCATGGTAGAACTTCCTTACCATATGACCTGATAGCTCACCAGGTTGTCTTCCTAAGGTAGGTCAAACTGTTCCCAGTTCCATGAAACAAGAGTCCCTGGTGTGCATGTTCTCTCCGGCATGCTGCTCAGGAGCTAGTTTATCAGGCTCACCATCTGTGTCTAGACTTTGGGCCTGTTCCATCTGTGGCCCCTTAGCAGGCCCTGGAGGTAAGATTTCTGTGGAAAATCATTGCTTTCTTAAATAAATAAATAAATAAATATGATATTGATAGCTGTAATTCTTATTCTTGTCATTCTACACAAGTAATGTACCAGGGAGCCATACTTCCATCTCTGCTTATTTTTATTAGAGATTTTCTCTGTGTTCATGGTATTTTCTGAAGAAATGGGTTCCTCGAGAATTGCTTGATGTTTTTGTTTTCTGTCCACCCTCCTGCTTACGGGCCATTTTATTTTCCTTTCTTCTTGTGTAAGGAGAGTAAGATGGCTTATCCCAAAGGTCAGTGATGAGGTTTGGGAGTGAAGAAGGTAGATCTGCCTGGGGGTGTTGGGTGAAGGAGTCCTGGAAGGCATTGTCTCAGTGACTTGGGATTCTGCTTTTGCTGAGGCAGCTGAGCATCACTGACCTGGTTAGGACCCTGTGGGGGAGTAGAAGGGCCAGTGCCTCCTGCTGGTGACACATAGTCCCTTGGGTTTCTCAGGCTTCATTTTGAACTTGCCTCTCTCTGGCCCTTCTTGGCAGGTCTCTGTCCCTGCTCTCAGGCTTTACCAGGCAACTAGCTCTGAAGCTCGAGGGTGAAGATTGGCAGAGTGTAGGAAGGACAGAATGTAGGCTGGGAGGTGGCTCAGTGGTTACATGCTTGCCCGGCAAGCAAAAGTCTGGGGTTTAGATTCCTAGAACCCTTGTGAGTTCTGGGGGAGGGTGTATGGCAGTTCACCTGTAATTCTGACCTCACAACTGGGGGATCCCTGGGAGTAACCTGGCTAGCAAGACCAACCAAATCAGAGAGTTCTTGGTTTGACTGAGAGATTCTCCCTCAAAGAAAATGGGGGAAGAGTGATTGAGGAAGATGCCTGACATCAACCTTAGACCTCCACACACATTCATATAAGTATGTATGTGCGTCCCTACCACATGCACCTATACACATGCAAACATGTATACACACCACCCATACATATACATGAAAAGAAGAAAAATAAATGAAGATATGGAAAAGTGAAAAATGCTTCTCTGGGCTTCAGGGAGTCCTGCTGTGGGAATGTTCTGTATGGCAAATGTGTTGTTAATAAAACACTGATTGGCCAGTGGCTAGGCAGGAAGTGTAGGCGGGACTAACAGAGAGAATAAAAAGAACAGGAAGGCAGAAGGAGTCACTGCCTGCCAGCCGCCACCAGGACAAGCAGCTTATAAAGATGCTGGTAAGTCACGAGCCATGTGGCAAGGTATAGAAATGGATTGATATAAGATATAAAGACAGTTAGCAAGAAGCCTGCCACGGCCATACAGTTTGTAAGCAATGTAAGTCTCTGTGCTTACTTGGTTGGGTCTGAGCAGCTGTGGGACTGGCAGATGAAAGAGATTTATCCTGACCGTGGGCCAGGCAGGAAAACTCTAGCCACAGAGTCCGAAGCCTGTTTAACAGGGCTAAGGACAGAACAGGTCTTGGACTTAGAGTTCCAAGTTCCTCATGTATAGTTATGCAGCATAAGACACTGAGCCAGCTGAATCAATGCACAGCAAAGTTAATCTGTGCCAGGCTGACTATTCTTCATTTTATTTTGTGGTACAGGAGGATGAAGCTTACCCTCACTATTCTCTACCACTATTCTCTATTCCAGGCCCAAGGCTACAAACTGTGAGGGGAGGGGCAGCTAGAGGCTTGAGGAGGCTCTTGCTATGGGGCAGGCAAGGTCAGCTACATTACTGCCCCCACCCCTCTTGTTGAGGCTCAGGCAGGAAAGAGTATCTCTTTCCCTTTTCAAGAGGTGAGGCACAGGAGAAGGCTGCATGGAGTCTCCAGCACTCCTGGGCAGGAGCAGGTTCTTCTCTAAACCGCACAACCCTCTGGAGCACAGGCAGGGCAGCAGCACTCTAGCAGAGGCTCCTCCCCTGCAGGTGAGGTGTCTTCTAAGCCTGCACTCAGTGCTCCTGACCAGACGTCTATGTGGGAACTCCTCCCCAACTCCCTTTGTTCCCTTGCTATTGGCTGTACAGTCCCTGAATCCTGTTCTCCCTGCTCTTGTCATAAGGAGTCATTTCCAAACTAAACAAAGACTTAATGTTTTCCAGTTTCTTATTTTATTTCATTTTGTGCTGCTCCCAGCTTCTCTACTGTGAGAGATTCATTCACTTATTATGCCTCTTGAGCAGACAGCATGCTGCCAAAGCACTGGTCACACAGAGATTGAAAAGACACTATGAGGCCAGAGCAGGGACCATTCTGAGAGCTACATGGGGTGAACTCAGCCCTGGGGCAGAGGAGGGAGGTTGATGGTGTTACTGGAACACTGGGGAGGTGTCACCTGTTATTCACAACATTGGTTAGCAGAGGGTTGAATCTTTAAGTTATGCTTTACTCAGAAAGCCAGTGATCTGAGAAGGAAGCAGGTTCACACCCAGACAACTGCCTTCAGTCTCATCTCAAGCCAGCAGGTTACAGGGGATCCCAGGTACAGCCAGTCACCCCAGAGCTCAGTCTTGCCCCACCCTTGGTCAGGTGGACAGCCTTGCTCTTGGGACTCACGGTGTCAGTGTCTCTTTCCTCCCATCTCCTGTCTGACAGCTAGGTCCCAGGGACATTGAGTTTTGGTGAGGGTCTGTCACTGCTGTTCCTGCATCCTTCTAGGTGTCATCTGGGTGGAGCAGGGTTTAACTTAGGACAAAGCAAACCATTGACCCCATGCACAGTGCCTGCCTATTCTTCTCTGCAGTATGGGCCCCAATGTGTCCTTGTGAGATGTATGTAAAAGTGCCTCATATTCATTATGTTTCTTACTGCTGTGACCAAACACCTCGAAAGAAGCAACTTAAAGCAGGTTTTATTTTAGCTCACAACTTAAGAAAGGATACAGTCTGTCATGGTGAACAGGCATGGAGGCAGCGGCATGATGTGACTGGTCATACTGTTTACAGCTAAGAAAATTGTTGATGATCTACTTGATTCTCCTTTTTTTTTTCAAGGTCTGATCATTTATTTCTTACCCTTCAAGACTTATTTTTGACTGGACTCAGAAGTAGAAGCTCTCAGCGAAGACAGCCTATGTCCCTTGGTAGTCTGTTCCTGGCATTTTTCTTTGGCTTCTTTCATTCTGTTAGCCTGAAGTTTAACCTACTCTTCAGGCCCCTCATTTTTATTTGTGCATTTTTTCTTCAGAGCAGTATGTTGCATTTACGTTGCAGGAAACCTGGAGTAACAGATGCTGAATCTTGGGCACTTTGGTCCTGAGCGTCTTGCCTTCTTAGTTTAGGGGCTTTCTGACAGTGTATATTATCTTCTTTAGCAATTGAAAAAGATTCTGCTGGATTTTGGAGTCCCAACTGCTGAGACACAGTAGTATCTGTCAGTGCAGGAACAGCCTTCTCTAATTTTTTTTCCAGTAACCAAGTTGAGAATATTCAGATTCATCCACAATGCATCCAAGAACAGACTTATGCTTCCTTCTTCACTTCTCTTTGGTCTACAGCAAGAACGACCCTTACTCAACAGTGGGCACACTCTGCTGTGGGTCAAGACACCTTACTTCATGGGGAAACCTGTTTGTCACTCCTACCACTGATTGGGACCACATGACCCTGCCACTCTTCACCCAGAGCATCAGAAGTTACTTCTTTGGTCATGCACTTTTCATAGAAAGTGCAAAGTTTGTGTTCATCATATACTTCAGTCAGTTTCTGACAGTGGATGTCTGGGAAGTAGATATTCAGCTTCATCTGGACATGACTGACCACCCAGAAGGTGCCACAAAAAATTGCACCCTCAGCAGGGTGATGATGGCACATGCCTTTAATCCCAGCACTTGGGAGGCAGAAGCAGGTGAATCTTTGTGAGTTTGAGGCCATCGTGGTCTATAAAGTGAGTACTAGGTCAGCCAGAGCTGCACAGATAAACCATATCTCGAAAGAAAATTGCACCCTCTTTTTTATTCAGTCTAGGACCCCATTCCATGGGATTCTGGCCACATCCAGGGTGAGTTTTCTCTCTTCAATTAAATCTTTCTGGAAACATACCCAAAGAAACACCCAGAGGGGGTGTCTTCATAGCAATTATAAATCCATTCAGGTTGACAATATTATCTTGCCCCCCACATTACTGGGACTGCTGGTAGCCCACCTTTGAGGAAATTACAATTCTGGACAGTTAAATGTATGATGAGTGTCGTGAGGGGCAGCTCTCTCAGGTCTGTATTTGCCATGGTGAGAGCAAATGCAGAGATGAGAACACAATGTAGTTGAGGACTTCCTTCTCTGCTGACATTTGTCTTGACCAATAAGCCAATTTCTGGTGCAGGTGGGTGAGGACTGGGGCTGTGGCAGCTCTTAGAGATACATGTGTATTTTGTGACTTTGAGTGACTATTTTAGATTTGATGATGTTCTCCCAGGGAAAGGAACTTGGTAGGATTACTTTTTGCTGCTGCTGCTGTGTGTGGTGTACATGTGTGTGACTGTATGTGTGTGTGATGTAGGTAGAGGTCAATATCAGGCATTTTTCCTGATGACTCTCCAACTTATTTTTTGAAGCAGGGTCTCTTACTGAACCTGGAATTCATCTATTTGGCTAGATTGGCTGGACAATGAGCTGCAGAGATCCATCTATCTTCACTCCCTTCTGCAGTGAGTTGTCTTTCTGTATGTTGTTGTTTCTGTATGTGTTCTGTGTATTTCTGTATGTGTTGCTCTCATTGGTTGATAAATAAAGCTGTTTGGCCAATGGCAAGGGAGAAAAATGTTAGGTGATACATTCAAACTGAAGACAGAGAGGAAGAAGGGTGGAGTCAGGAGAGATGCCAGTCCACCACCCAAGGAGCAACAAGATGCCAGCAGACTGGTAATGCCATGGCCATGTGGCAACATATAGATTAATAGAAATGGGTTAACTTAAGATGAAAGAGCTAGCTAGCCAGAAGCCTGAGCCATTAGGCCAAACAGTTTGTAATTAATATAACCTCTGTGTGCTTACTTGGGACTGAGCAGCTTTGGGACCAGGCAGGACACAGGAAAACTGCCCTACTATCCCCTTTTGCTAAGCACTGTGGTCATAGAGGGTATGGTGCTGGGCTTTCATATGGTGCTGGGGATTGAACTCAGATCCAAATGCTTGCACAGCAGGCACTTTACCAACTAAGTCACCTTCCCAGCCCCCTCTTTCTCTTCTTCTAAAGTCAAGGGCCATAATGGAGGCCCCACCTCATGGCCTCATCTAGTCCTAAGGCCTCACTTCCAAATGTTATCAACAGGTGAATTTGGGGACTTGATTTCCAACACATGAGAGACACAGTAAAACTGCAGCAGTTCTGTTTCAACCATGTTCCTAATGACTTTATAATGTGTAACTGACTTGACTGTCCCATGTCCCTGTGTGATGGCCTAGGACCATCCTTATTTCACAGGGCAGAAGCTCAAAGAAGTTAGATTTGCCCCAAGCCTGTCCCCAGCTCAGGAGTGACAGGGTCAAAACTTTCACCACTGTCTAGGACATACTACATTGAAGTCACACAGCTTATACTGAAAGGGCTGTGGAGCTGACAGTTCATATTTTTCCAGATTATTTATTTTCTATTTTTTAAACTTTTATTCTTCTCTCATAAGTTATATCCCAACTGGTTTCCCCTCCTTCCACTCCTCCCCCTTTCCCCCAGATTCATTTCTCCTTGTTTCCCTTAAAAAAAAAAAAAAGAGGAGATCTCCCAGGAATATCCACTGAACATGGCCTAACAAGATACAATAATACTAGGCACAAACCCTCATATCAAAGCTGGATGAGGTAAACCAGTTGGAGGAAAAGGGTTCTAAGAGCAGCAAAAGAGTCAGAGACACCCTGACACCCACTGTTAGGAGTCCCACAAGAACACCAAGCTATGTAGCCATAGCATACGCAGAGGATCTAAGTCAGACCCATACAGGCTCCATGATTGTCACTTCAGTCTCTGGGAGCCCCTATGAGGTCTGCTGAGTTGATTCTATGGGCCCTGTTCTTATGGTGTCCTCGATCCATCTGGGTCCTGTAATCCTTTCTCTCCTGTAGCTAAAGTTTTTCTGTGTCCTGCCCAGTCCACAGCTACTCAGGTCTAAGTAAACACACAGAGGCTTATATTAATTAAAACTGCTTGGCCATTAGCTCAGGCTAACTACTGACTAGCTCTTACACTTAAACTCAGTCCATTTTCATTAATCTATATGTCACCATGTGCTCCATGGCTTTACCTGTGTGCCATTACATGCTGCTCTCTGTACAGTGGGCTGGAGTCTCCTGACTCAGCCTTGCTCTTCCCAGAATTCTCCTTGTCTGCTTATCCCACCTATACTTCCTGCCTGGCTACTGGCCAATCAACATTTTATTTATGAACCAATCAGAACAACACATATTCATAGCATACCCCTCTTTTGCAGAGTTCTCCTGGCTCTGCCTAGTGTTTGGCTGTGGGTCTCTGCATCTGCCCCTATCAGTTGCTGGATGAAGCCTCTCTGATGATGATTATGCTAGGATCCAGTCTATGAGTGTAGCAGAATACAGAATATCATTAGGAACTTTTTTTTTTTTGGCCAGTCCTGTTTAGTTCTATCCTAGGTATCTGGGCTGTCCAGTCTCTGGTTCCTGGACATCCAGGCAGTGCCAGTCATTGGTTGGTCATTCCTACAAGTTCTGGGCCACTTTTACCCCAGCACATCTTGCTGGCAGGACAAATTGTAGGTTGAAGGTTTTGTGACTCGGTTGGTGTCCCAGTCCCCCCACTGGAAGCCTTGCCTGGGTACAGAAGATGACCAGTTCAGGCTCTGTGTCCCCCATTACTAGGAGTCTTTGCTAGGGTCACCCTCATAAATTCCATGGAGTTTCCATTGCACTAGGTTTCTACCTCACCCCCAAATGCCCCCCCATTCCGGTTGTCTCTCCCAGTACTTTCTCCCCGCATCCCCACCTAATCCCTCTCATTCACATTCCTACCCACCCTTGAAATCTATTTGATTTCCCCTTCCCAGGGAGATCATCACACCTCCCCTTGAGTCCTCCTTGTGACTTAGTGTCTCTGGGTCTGAGGAATGTAGCATGGTTATCCCTTACTTATCACCTAACATCTACTTATGAGTGAGTACATAACATGTTTGTCTTTCTGGGTCTGGGTTGCCTCACTCAGGATGATCTTTTCTGGCTCCATCCATTTGCCTGTAAATTCCATGATGTCATTGTTTTTAACAGCTGAGTAATACTCCATTCTGTAAATGTACCACGTTTTCTTTATCCATTCTTCAGTTGAGGGACATCTGGATTGTTTCCAGATTCTGGCTATTATGAATAATGCTGCAATGAACATAGTTGAGCAGGTGTCCTTGTGGTAGGATGTGGCATCCTTTGGTTACATGCCCAAGAGTGGTATGGCTGGGTCTTGAGGTAGATTGATTCTCAATTTTCTGAGGAACTGCCATATTGATTTCCATAGTGGATAGTTAATATTGCTTTTTTTATTTTTTATTTTTCAAGACAGGGTTACTCTGTCAGCCCTGGCTGTCTTGGAACTTCTTTGTAGACAAGGCTGGCCTTGAACCCACAGATCCTCTTGCTTCTGCCTCCCAAGTGCTGGGATTAAAGGCATGTACCACCATGCCCGGCTTTTAAAAAATTTACTTATTTTATTTATTTTAAGATTTGTTCCTTTTTATTTATGTGCATTGATGTCTCATTTGCATGTGTGTCTGTATGAGCGCATCAGATCCCCTGGAACTGAAGTTATAGATGGTTGTGAACTGCCATGTGGATGCTGGGAATTGAACCTGGGTCTTCTGGAGAAGTAACCAGTGCTCTTAACACTGAGCTGTCTTTCCAGTCCACAGTCACATTCTTAACATTGCAGTTTGGTAGGTAAATGTGATACAGTGACTGGAGTGCCTCCTAAGTCTACCTAAAGTACTTTATTCAGGTGATCTTACCTTAGCATTGTCAACCCTCTGGAGGTCCAGAGATGTTGGGGAGACTTGCCCAATCCTCCTTCAGAACCCAGTTTAATTTTAAGAGAAGGTTTTGCTAATTTCGGGGGGAAATTAACTCTGTTTTTTCACTCCATTTGCTTATGACGTCATTAGCTCTGCCATGTTTAGAGGTGTGGAACATTAGAAGTTTTTAAGAAAAGGGAAGAAACTGTTTTTAAAGGGTGTTAGGGAAATGCTTAAATAAAATAAAATGTCTCCATTCCCCAAGTCTTCAGTGGTTCTTTTCCCATGGATTTTTAACATGGAATGAGAGCTTTAGGACCTGCTGGTTAGAGAAGAAGGGGCGTTGAAGCCAGACCCCAGCCTGGGTGACCCATCACCATGAGCAAGGGGAAGGGAAAGGTTTGTTTCAGTGGCTCCATAACTCCAGGGTGTTACTGAGCAGACAGGGCAAAGGACAGCTCATGGCTTGTAGGAGGGAAACAATCTCTAGGGGCAGGCACAGCCTTGGTCTGCCTGCTGAAGTGGGAGCCATTTAGGTCTGCCTTCCATAAGCATGGAGCCTTTCCCAGGCCATTGATTTCCTCAGCATTAGTCTCTCTTTCCTTTTTGCTTGTACATACATGTGTGGTGTACATGCATGTGCACATGTATGTGTGTGTTCTTATGAATATTCTCATGTGTGTGGAGGTCTGAGGTGGATGTTGGGTGTTTTTTCTATCATTCTCATTGAGGTAAGGTCTCTCAGTTGAACCCAGAGCAGGTAGATTTGGCTGGTTTAGTCTGCCAGCTTGCCCCAGGAAGCCCCTGTCCAGCCTTCTGAACACTGCAGTTACAGGTGGACCACCGAGTTGTGGCTTCCACAGGGTTCTGTGGATTTATCTCTGGTGCTCACACCTTCATCATTGCTGACCCCACTCTAGTGAGTGGGGACCTTTCCGTCTGTATCTTCCTTGTAGGTCTGTGTGGTATTGATGCCTCCATCCAGGGAGTGAGTGATGGTTCAATTCTGGGCTCAAAAATGGGAGCAAGGACTCCCTCAGCTTCTAGCAGGTGGGAATGAGAACGTTTTTCTCACAGTAAAAAGGGCTGTGTTGGAGTGTGCTGCATATGTGATTTACATGCATGAACCGAACCCCAGGTCCTGGTCCTTGAATTCAAGAAGCAGAGAGGCAAGGCTGCCCTCTCTGAACTTCCCAAATGTTAGAAAAGATGACAGTGCTGTGGGCATGGAGAGGCACAATCTTACTCAGTAAGTCCTGTGGGCCCTGAGTCCACACATTGCTACCAAGTCCCAGGAGAGGCTGCTGCCATCGCTGCCCAGATTTCACTGGGTTAGATTTAGGACCCTTCAAGGCTTTGATTTTGAGTCCCTGCTGTCCTCCAAAATGCCTTTAACTCTCTTCCCACCTCACTTATCCAGCACTTCTTATCTTTTGCCCAGGGCCAGGCCGAGATCAGAGAATGGAAGCTGAGGGGAAGCTGAGTGTTTTGTCTCCACATTCCTAATGAATGTGCTGGGAAGACCAGGATTTACATTTCTCACACCTACGCAGGTTGATCTGAGAGCGGCCCTTTCAGGAACATAGTTCATTACTGGGCATCACTGTTTCCAATAAATAATTAGTTCCAGAGGATGAAGGGTATGCATGGAGTTTCTGGAAGGCCCATGGATTCATGTGTACAGTGAACAGACCAGATGCTCATCTCATCTCAGTCAGTCTGCATTTCTTCCGTTCAGACTGAGAAGGTATTGGAGGTGGCAGGAAGACCCAGCCCATCACTGCCACTAGCAGCCCGAGACTTTACTTCCCCTCTGAAGACAAGCTGGATTGGTAACTGTACCACAGATGCAGTGAGCCAGACTGAATTGGAGTTAGACAGAGAGACACATAGAAAGACCAGAGTAACACCCGAGATCTATGTTCCAGTCTTCTTCAAATGAGCTGTATTTGTGTATCTTTGGAATGGTTGTGTATCTGATTTTGTGGCTTTTCATTGCTCAAAGGGAAAAATTCACAACAACCCTTAAACATTAAGCAAAGCTTAAGCGAAATTTTAAAACTATGTAAAAATTGGGGCTGGGGATGTAGCCCAGCAGAGTGTTTGCCTAACATGCATGACATTCTGGGTGTGGTGGCACATGTCTGTAATCGCAGCACTTTGGAAGTGCATTCAGGAGGATTAGCTCATAACGAGATTGAGACCAGCCTGTAGTACAAGAGACCCTTCATGTCTTAAATTTTTTTAAGTGAAAACATGAGTTGACTTACTTTAAAAACATTATTTTTCTTGTAGGTGTCTGTGTGTTTGTGTGTGTGAGTGTGTACGTGTACAAATGTGGCATGCTGTGTGTGTAGAAATCAGAGGACACCTTGTGAGAGTTGGTCCTCTCCTTCCCCCACGTGAGTCCAGGGACTGAGCTCGGCCAAGCTTAACCACAAGTGCATTACACACTGAATCATCTTGCCTGCCCTACTTCAATTTTTTAAACTTAGATTTTCTTTTGTAAATGAAATTATAAGGTGTTTTTATGAGATGCACTGTTCAGATTTAAGAATGAGAGACAGGAGTGCAGTAAAATTCAAGGTCACAAGCATTCTGCACTAAGTGGGCACAGCTCTCCTGTTGTTTCATTTGAGGTGGGAGAGGGAATAATGACTGCAGGCAACCGTGGCTTTATCTTCAGCCATGAAAGGTGAGCTAAAGCTTCTTTCCCTTAGAGTTCCCCCCAGTTTTCTCTGTTTTTAATGTCATCTCACGGCTTGGAGGACCCTTGGGCCACTGAGGGTTAAGATCTAAAAGGAGGCTCCCAAGACCTGTACTTCCAGCACATCTTAAGGCTTCTTGGAAACGCAGAAACCTCCTGGACCAGTAAGTGATCCTGGGAGAGAAGCTAGAGAGAGAAGCGACCATTAGGTGGCACTGTTATCTCAGGAGTCTAAGGCTCCCCGAGGCGGGCGGGAGCCTTTTGAACTGCAATGCCCCTGCCATCCCACGGCCTAGACATTCCCCAGCTCCCAGCAGAGGGTTGGGGATACATATATTAAAAATCAGACTAAGCCTCAGGAAAGGATGTCCCCCAGGGAGAAGATTCAAGGAAGGTGCCTCGGTCTCTGCAGTGTTCTCAAAGCCAGGCTGACTCCACCTTCTAGCCGAGAAGGCGGAGGGCCAATGTAGCCCAGGGGGCCCCTGAAAGTTCATCAAAGACATTTGGTTCCAAAGTTGTGCTCTATCTGCTCCTCACCCTGGATCCAGACTTTTTTTTGAAGGTCACTGGGTTGTAAAGACTCTGACCTTTTGCACCCCCAAACTTGCCGTTTGGCAGCATGGGTCTAGACATTACTCTCTCAAAGTTCTGCGTTTTGGCTTTGGCTGTCTCTCTGAATCAGAAGCCATAGCCTTCCGTCTTCAGCTTTGCCACTAACAGGCTGTGTGTCCTTAGGCAGGCACTCAACCTCTCTGAGCCCCTGGAAGTGGGGGGTGATGTATGTCTCAGGTTTGCTAAGAAACTCAAATCTAATGCCGTTGAGTATGAAGGTGCCTTGTGAGCTGCAGAGTCCTGTATGCAGAGAATGAGACATGACTGGATCCAGGGCAGTCAGGGGTCAGGCAGGGTCATGTTTTGGAGGAAGGTGGACAGCCATTGACAGAAACATCATCAAAGCTGTGGCAGCTCCTCTCTGTTCCTCAGCACCCATTCCTGCATCACAAACCATTCCCTACACAGCAGGTGGAGAAAAACTCAGAAATGAAAGACTTGCTTATGGCCCTCCTGACCTCCGAATACACTCGGTAATGGTTTCCCTCTGCCCTTAAAATCCAATTTCTCGTCTTGATCGCTCAGACTCTCCACAGTGTCCTGCACTCCCCTGCAGCCCTTCTGTCTTTCCCTCATTCCTGCCTCTGCTCTTTATGCTTGTCCCTGAGTCAGCTTTTCTTTGATTCAGGCCTCAGTATCAATGCCACCTTTTCAGAGAGCTGTGCAGAGAGGACCCAGATGGTCAAGGGGCCATCAAGCCCCATGGTAGCACAGCTCCGTATATTAAATTCCCTGCCCAGCACCTCACACTATCTGACCTCTCACTTGTCTATGGGTCTGGTCTGTGTAGAGACAGAAGAGCAACACAAGAGCAAAAATCCCACACATGTAACAGCAGAGCTAACAGCCAGGCCATGCCTCCTAGGAGCCTGCCCCAGCGATTCATGAGGCACTGCAAATGGCCAGTCTCAGGAAAGACAGGATAGCAAGTCACCTGGCCTGTCTATCCATCCTATGCAGCCCACAAAGATGCTGTGGGATAAGATAAAGTGACTTCCCCACACTGCTTGAAAAGCTGCTCTCCGGGATCTCACCTGATGTATGTCCTGGCCATGAATCTCAATAAAACCCTCTTGTATCTTCACACTGGGTGAGTTCTCCTGACCATCACTGTTTTCCAGACTGCTGCCTCAGTGCCAGGCATCTCCCTGGCTAGAGTAAAAGCAGCATCTGGAGGGGACACTTGCCTCCAAGTTCACCTTGTCTCCCCAAGGTTTAGAAGGATCCATGCCAGCCTTGCTGTAGGCACACCATATGTTTCCGTTGGGCAAATGAGTGACTGAATGAAGAACTCTGTAGTCCTGACTGCTGGAGCCCTGAGAACATTTTCAGGGACACGATGCCACATGTGCACATCACAGCATCATGTGCTTTCGATTTAGCTCTTCACACCCCACCTGGGAGGAATTGGAGGAGTTAGGAAGGAGGCACCTGCCAAATGACCACATTAAAGCATGCATTTCCTCCAAAACTGGTTAACTCCTCTGACTTGGGAGAATAATTAAATCCCATTTTATATGATGTGGTGTTGTCGCACACTCAGGGGTCTGTTGTAATTGTTGAACAGGATGAAAATAAAGCCTCCCGGTGCCGTAATTAACTTCCACATCAGAACTGATGTCGCCTTGGGAGGTCCAACACCTCTGGGGCAAGTTTCTTTCTCTCCTCTGAGCTGATACCTGCTCTGCCTGCACACTCTGGCTATCTAAATGAGCAGCCTCTAGGGATGGCTCACATATGTTCATTGAGCACTGCTTACTGATGGAGATTTCTAGTGGAGGAGAGGGAGCGAGAACCCCTAGGCATCCTTCCAAGTGCAGTGCGGTATCATTTCCACCTCCGGAATGAGGGATGCTTCCCTCCTGTCCTGGGGAACTGGGCACACCTGGTGCACCCCACACTCACTGGCAGCCATGCACTCCTGGCCATGGGGTGCTTCTTTCTCCCCTCCCAAGCCCTGTAACTGACATTTTTAGGGTAAAATCTGGGCTTTGGTGCCCCTTAGAGGCTATCATTTCTCACTATGTCAATGAAAAAGACCAGCTATAGTGAAGAGCAGAGAAAGAGTCAGTGAGGCCACACTGGGAGAGGGACAGAGAAATGAGTCTAGTGACCCCAAGTCTGTCTTTGGGTCCTGGTCTGAGCTTTAGTTTTAGATACAGGGAGAGCTGGGGCAAAGGGCAAACAAGAGGTCTCTATCTTTAAGTCTGGCTCATCATCATTATTGATCTGGGTCCATGAGGTGGTCCAGAAAAATCCTTCTCACTGTTATTGCTTGAGGAGGTCCATCTGGCTCCTATGAGGCAATTGTTTCTGCTCCAGGGACCAGCCTCACCATCATGGATGCCTACCCTTGTGTGAGAGGGCAGGTGTCCTGTGAGGATCTGCTAATCTCAGAATCCAAGGTGACACAAGGGAAGGTGAAGGACACTGACTTGCATCTCTACCACCAGTCAAGGTGGAGACAGAAGGTGTGGACTTTCATCTTGTTTTAGTTTTAGTGTGGGCCCAAGGGAAGAGTCAATGCTTTTTTAGTAAAAGCAGTTTTTAAAAGATTTTAAAAACGTATTTATTAGCCGGGTGGTGGTGGCGCACACCTTTAATCCCAGCACTCGGGAGGCAGAGGCAGGAGGATCTCTGTGAGTTCGAGGCCAGCCTGGGCTACAGAGTGAGTTCCAGGACAGGCTCCAAAGCTACACAGAGAAACCCTGTCTCGAAAAACAAAACAAAACAAAAATGTATTTATTTATTTACTTATCTGTGTGGAGGCCAGAGGATTAGCATTTATCTAATGACTTTGTTTAATCTCCATTTTCTCTGTAATAACTATGTCCAAACAGGGGTCAGGGCTTTCACATAGTATGTTAGGGGTTTCACCAATTTTTTTTCTATGGGGACACAACTGAGTCCATAACAGGGTAAGAAGGCACCTTCTGTTACCATTCTAGGGGGTTGAAAGTGGGCCAAGACACTAATGAGCAGGCGGAGGGTGGGGTGGGATTGTTTCCCTCCTCTGGGATGGCCCTATTTAGTCCTTTGACACTGGGCAATCATCCTGGGCACATCTCTGATCTTGCCACTAGGGGGAGACAGAGCACCTAGCTGGAGCTCCACCAGCTCTATTGCAGGAAGCTGCCCTGTCCTGACCAGTCCTGTCTGGTTCTGTCCTGTTCAGTCCTGCCTGCCACCAGCCTCAAGTGGGGACCCCAGCCTGGGAGCCAACAGAGTGGTATAAAAGGAACTGGCCTGTGCATTGCAAGTCCTGGAGGAGGTAGGGTCTAATTCTTTTCTCTGATGTAACAGAATGCCACCGTCTAGGAATTTTATAAACAAAAGAAGTTTGTTTGGCTCACAGCTCTGGGGGCTGGGAAGTCTGAAGGCATGGTGCTCATCTGATGAAGCCTCTGTGCTTTGTCACAATGAGACAGAAGGGTGGAGAGAGGCAGGCAGTCAAAGGAGGGCTTGCTCTTCTAGCAATCCAGCCTCAGTAACTCACTCCTGTAATTATCACCAAAATAATGGTATTAATCACCTCTTAGAGGCTGTACCTCTGCCCCCCCCCCCCCCACCCCCCGAGACAGCGTTTTTCTGTGCAGCCCTGGCTGTCCTGGAACTCACTCTGTAGATTAGGCTGGCCTCAAACTCAGAGATCCACCTGCCTCTGCCTCAAGTGCTGAGAGTAAAGGCATGCACCCAGCAGAGGTCCCACCTCTTAACGCTGCCACAGTGGTAATTAAAGTTCAGCATGGACTTTACAGAGGTGAGTGCTCCGAGCCTCTTCATTCTGTGGAACTCAGGGCCCCAAGCTCCATCTTCAGCTGCTGTCATCTCTGCCGTTGGGTGCAGGGCTGTGTGCTGAGCCCCACATCTGTCCCTAAGCTGCAGCTGTTAGGAATGAAGCAGTGGCCATGGCTACCTGTGTGCCCTCCTCGCTTTCTGTGCACGTGGCTTTATTTTTCCTCCAAGATGGGGAATGAGTCCTTGATAGGATCGGGATTATCTGGTAAAGCTTAATGAAGGGTCTCCTGGCGCCTGCGCAGCTTATCTTAAGCCCTTGCTAACCCGCTGAGGGGGATGATAAAGATCAGCACCTGCCTCCCGCCCTCTCACCCGCCGCTGCCCCC
>CABHPQ010175857.1:0-40274 GCA_902168405.1 Peromyscus aztecus | reverse complement strand
TCCAAAGCCAGTGCCGGGAAGCAGGGCAAGACGTTCCTCTTTCTCCGGGAGGACCTATCCAGAGAGAAGACGCCCCTCTCTACTTCCATATACCTCTCCCGTCAGCACTGCTTCCTATGTTTTCTTTCTGCTTCCACTTTTTGGTCCAGCTTAGGGAAGCACACTCTCGGATGCCCCCCAGCTGACACGCAGCCTGTCTGTGTTTGACAGGCACTGGTGCTCACTAGCCATGTTCCTGGTTAACTGAAGTGATTGGTGATCATGCACCTAATCCAGCTTGTTTTGGCACAGGGAGGAGTCCTAAGACCGTGATGCCACCTTGTAGCAGCAGGAGCTGTATGCTGTCAAGACCAACCACCCTGGAGTTAACATTTATATTCCTAGGACTGTTACTCATACTTGTTGGGCAATAGAAAGAGATCATCCAGAAGCTTCGTAAGGTTCTCCACCAATGGTTCTGTGACCTTGGGCACGCCTTGCAGTTTCCATTTCCCCGTCTAAAAATAAGCTGAATCAAGCGATCCCTGGGGTTCCTTCCAACTCTAAACGGCACAGAGCTTTGGAGAGGTGAAGGTCTAGTGCCCCAGAGTGAACTAGTTTCACTACTTAGACCCATCTCTTTCTAGTTCTTTGACCTCCAAATGCCTGAGTTGCTTCTTGTTGAATAAAACATAATGCCAACCTGGGTCCAACCTGTAGAATGCTACACTCAGACCCATGGTGGGATAAAAGCCATCTGTGGTGGTACCAGCCTCCACTGAAGATGTGCAGGAGCTGGATGATCATGCCCAAGGCAGGTGTGATTATCCACGTGGTGCAGAGTTCAAAGGTCAGATCTTCCGCAGAGGGTCTCCCCTACACTACAGCTGGAGTTAGGGTGACTTGGCTAGTCGCACCATTGGCTGGGAGAGAGCACAGGCTGAAGGCAGCTTACTTGTTTGTTCCTTGCTTTTCCTTTCATCCCTCCAAGTTTGTTTTGGTTTGGAAATCTGGCCTACCCAGGGGAGTGCAAACCTTTCTTCCTTTTCCTTTGTTTGTGCCTCCGCCTGGCTTGGCCCACCCACCCCGGCTCTCAGGCGTCACTTGCATGGCTGGCTTCCCTTTTAGCATTTTCCCTGGTGCCCCAAGTGTTTACAGGGCCCAGCCTTGGCCCCAGCCTGTTTCCTCACTCTTCCTTTCCCTCTCTGCTCTGTTCAAAGGCACACATCTCCAGTCCACTGTGGACCAATGAACACAAAGAAAGCATTCTGATTTACTGCACCCACTGGAGACCTAACTTCCTGCCCGAGGCTTTAGCCAGATCTGCTGGGGTCAGGGGATCACTGAACCCAAATGACTATGCCTAATAGGTCATCAGCCTGTCCTGCAGGTCCACCTGGTGTCTTTATTAATTGCATCCTTCCAAGGACTGTAATGCAGCTACAGACTCCATGATCTTCTGCACACCTCTAACATAGGTCCTCCCTACAGCCATTAAGTAGCCTCACTTATCCCTTTAAAATGAAACATCTCAAAGAACCTACTCACTTTTGAATCCATCTCCTCTCCTCCATCTGCAGTGGGAGGGTCATCTCTTTCCCTATACTCCAAAGTATCTCCTCCAGATGGGATCCCTTCCCAGGATTTCTTAGTAACAATTTTCCCTTCCTCCTCTTTAAGAGAAAATTATATATATATATATATAAACAGAGATAGATAAATATATATATATAGAGAGAGAGAGAGAGAGAGAGAGAGAGAGAGAGATGTATATATGTGTCATCCTTCTCATCACCTCTTAAAAACCTCTGAATCTTCCATTGGGTTTTATTTTAGTTTTGATTCACTACTTCTCTTTTATTACTGAATTTTAATTTACAAAATGTGGGGTTTCATTATGACATTTCCATACATGCATATAATGTACTTCGGCAGACTTCACCATCCTTCTTACCCTATTCTGTCTTTCCCTCCTCTCCCTTTTCTCTGCTCCTTATTTACTTTCGTATTTTTCTTCCATATATGAAGGAAAATGCACATTTATTTTTGTGGCATTGGCGTGTTCCCCATAACATGATGGCCTCTAATTCCCCCCATTTTCCTGTAAACAAACAACATAATTTCATTCTTCATAGCTAAACAAAACTCCATTGTAGTAAATTTGAAAGCACATCCCCTGCAGCCAACTCCAGTTGTCTCCCCTAGCCCCTGCCATCCACACAAGCCCCTCCACAGCCAGGTCCTCTGTGAGCACCACATCTGTCTCCTCAATTCCCACTGACGTTAACACAATCCATCTGGCAACCAACTAACTTATTAAAGTCATCAGTGGCCCAGTGACCATTCTTCTGACTTCTTACCAGATTCAACACCCAGTAGCACCTTCCTGTCACAAGCCCTTCCCAAAGACTCTATGCTTTAAAGTCCTTAGGACCCCAGGACTTTGTACCTCCCAGGCTCTTGTGAGCACATATGAGTCAGCCTTGCTCAACCTCCCTTACAAGCTCACTTTTTCTTTTCTCATACACTATATCTTGATTACACTTTCATCTCCCTCAACTCCTGCCAGTTCCTCCCCATCTCCCCTCCATTCTGGATCGACTCCCTTTCTATCTCTCATTAGAAAAGAACAGACTTCTCAGAGATAACAACCAAACATAACAAAATAAACTATAATTAGATAAAACAAATACCACCATATAGAAGTTTGACAAGGCAAAGCAACAGAAGGAAAAGAGCCCAAGAGCAGGCACAAGAAATCAGAGACCCACTCATTCACACATTCAGGGGTCTCATAAACATACCAAACTGAAAGCTATACTATATATGCCGAGTACCTGGTACAGGCCCTGTGTTTCCTGTTCAGTCTGTCAGTTCATATGACTGTTGCTCAGTCGATTTAGAGGGCCTTCTTCTCCTGATGTCCTCCATCTGCTCTGGCTCTTACACCCTGCCTCCTCTTCCACATGGTTCCTGAGCTCTGAGGAGAGGGATTTGATGGAGACATTCGATTTAGAGATGTGTTCCTCTTGCCCTCTGCTCTCTCTCTCTCTCTCTCTCTCTGTATTGTCTGGCTGTGGGGCTCTGTTTTGTTCCCACCTGCTGCAGGAGGGAGCTTCTCTGATGATGGCTGAATTAAGGCATTGATTTATGAATATAGCAGGATATTATTAGGAGTCATTTTATTGTTAGTTTTTTTTTTTCTTTAGACCAGTAGTGTTTGGCTTTACCCTAGGTCTCTGAGCTCTGTAATCTCTGGTTCTTGGTCACACACACAGTGCCAGGTATGGGTTCTAGCTCATAAAGTGGGCCTTAAGTCAAGTCAGACATTGGTTGGTCACTCCCACAAACTTTGTGCCACCATTGCCCTAGCATACTTTGCAGGCAGGACAGGTCAAAGGTTTTGTGGCTGGGTTATGGTTCACATTTCTCTTTTGGTAACCCACAGAGTACCTTCCCATACCAAAGACACTAGAACAAAGGGGTAAAGGTTCTATGTAAGCACCAGCTTGCCCTCTCCATGTTCAGTGAGTTGTATGGGTATTGTCTTCAGCAATGGGGCCTTGCTGTCAGATTGTGGAGAGCAGCCTGGGTTGTTTGGAGATTCCCATGAAACTCCTTTGGCCAACAACTCAATTGGATGAAACCCAGTCCCAGTTCTAGAAGCTTCGATTGGTGACAAAAGATGAACAATAGAGATTCTCTCTCCTTCATTATTTGGAGACTTCATAGGATTGCCTTCATATATTTTAGGAAGGTTCCATTGCCCTAGCTTTCCATACCACTCCTCAAATGCCCCTCAATTCTAGCTGTCTCTCCCTGCATTCCCTCCCTCAAGCCCATCTCCCCTCCCCAGATCCTCTCATTGCTGCCCCCAGCCCCAGTCCACCCATAAAATCTATTCTATTTCTCCCTCCCAGTGAGATCTAGGTGCCCCCCCCCAGTCCCTTTCTCTATACCCAACCTCTCTGTGTCTGTGGATTGTAGTTTGATTATCATTTATTTAATGGCCAATATCCACATATAAGCAAATACAAACCATATTTATCTTTCTGGGTCTGGGTTATCTTACTCCAGATGATTTTTCTAGTTCTATCCATTTGCCTGCAAATTTCATGATGTCATTTTTTTCAACAGCGGAGTAGTACTCCATTGTGTAAATGTACCCCATTTTCTTTATCCGTTCTTTTTTTGAGTAATGTTTAGGTTGTTCCCAGTTTCTAGCTATTATGAACAGAGTGGAAATGAACATGGCTGAGTAAGTATCCTTGTAGTAGTATGAAGCATCCTTTGGGTATATGCCCAAAAGTGGTATAACTAGCTCACTCTTTCTGACTCTTCCATCTGAGAGTGCCCTGTTGTGTGGCACACCTCTTCTTTTTCCATGTGCAATCCTTTAGCAAGTCCTCCTCACCACTGCCACTGTGGACACCGTCCACCCATAGCTTCATCTGATATCAATGCAGAATACCCTCACCCTCTCAACACAATAGCCAGGATGACATTGGGGGTTTTTAAATCATATATATGTGTGTATGCACATATATATATATATGTGTGTGTGTGTGTGTGTGTGTGTGTGTGTGTGTGTGTGTGTGTATGTGTGCGTGTGACTTCAAGTGTCCTTGGAGGTGCTAAATGCCCTGGAGCTGGAGTTGTAGGCATTTGTGAGCCACCTGGTGGTGTTGGGAACCAACTCTGTCCTCTGCAAGAGCAGTATGCTCTCTTAACTAGTGAGCCGTCTGTCCAGCCCCCAGAGTGACTTGTGAGGGTTAGATCTAATCACTCTTACTTCTTTTGCCCAAATATCTATAAGTATAAAATCTTGCCTGTGTCCCAAAGGCCCTGCCTGGCCCTGCTCCTATTTACCTCCACAACCTCAGCTTCTCTGATGCCCCCAACCTCTCTCCTTCTACCTACTCCAGATTTCCATGACTTGCCCTCTTTGTGGGCCAGGCTGCCCATCCTCTAGAGCCTAGGCTTGAGATTTACCTTTTTTCTCTTTCTGCCCAGGCAGCTCACACCTGCCCTTCGATCTCATCCTAAGTTTGGCTGCTCTGGGACTCACACCCACTGCCCACTTCTAGTCAAATCCCACATCTTGGTATTTGCTTTATAGCACTTACCATCACTGTAATTTCACATTGGCTTACATAGTTATCTTGATCAGTGCTGTCTCTCGATAAGTGTAGACACTATATTATTTTTGTTTTACACTGCCTGTTTAGTTCCTAGCACACAGGAGTTAATCAATTGTCCTACAAAAATATTTCAGCTGCTGTGTTACTTTTCCTGGAGAGCATATGTATATCCATGCCAAGTAGGGAGCGGAGAAAAACCAAAGAAATTATTTCATCCAACTCCAGTGTGGTGGACCAGTGATTTTACTGGATTCCCTTACAGGACCATGGGTAAGGGTTATCTACAAGAGTATAATACAGTGAGGTGAGGCGATTCTTAAGGATCAGAAGTGAGGGTTACCTGCAGGAGAATGGGGAGGAGCTACCTCCGGGATCGTGGGTGTCTGGAGGCTGTATCCGCAGAGAGGCCCACTCTCCATGAATGACCGCTCACAAAAGCTGCATCACCACAGCTGCCCCGCCAGACAGCCTCCCCTCCCCCAGCACTTTACTGCTTGTGTACAGAGCCTCAAGTGAGGGCTTCTGGGTCCATCACCTTCTTGTTTTGTGAGTCTCATGAAACCTTCCTTCCTTCTCCTTCAGGAAGAAATGTTCCAATCCAGGGAAAACAACTATGCAAAAATGCAGAGAAGGAGAGAGAATGGGGGATGGAGGGAGGGACAACTGTGATGTATCTGATCTAAGATAAATGTACTTCAGTTCAGGTACAAGATTTGTTGATTGAATAATATAATGCAGATTTTCCATTAACTAAGAACAAGAGAGTCTTAAGGATTTAACCACATGAACCAGTTAAAAGTTCTTTATCCTGGGAAAATAAAAACAAAAGCATGTCTCCTTTACACCCTACCCAGGGACTCTATTTCTGTGCAGACATTGTAATGATAATAATAACAAGTATAGTGTGTGATTCCTAAGGACACAAGTGTTTCGAAAATGCAGACGACTATACGTGTTGTTAGGGAGGAAAACCAAAGCTGTCCTTGCTCACGAAGGATTCTGCATTGCTCGTCCACATGACTAGTATCATTAGCCAGCCAAAGTAGGCTGTTGATCAAAGGAAAATGCAGGTGACGCCTGTGCTCGCTCTGTTTGGACAAACAGGCATGCCAACTGTCCCTAGATAGAAATGACCGCATGCATTCAGTCAGGTCCAAAGAACTGAGCCCTCTCCGGGGGGAATGGAAGGAAGGAATGGAAGGAGGGAGGACGGGAAGGAGGGAGGGGGACAGACATAATCTTGACAGTAAGCAACCCAACCTACAGTGCTGAGCCCTTTTCCAAAGGCCTAGAAGGCTGGGACACACATGTTGCCTCTTAGGCCCTGGCATGTAACCCTCTTCAGCACTGGAAGGACTCATATCTATTCCAGTGGTACTTCCCTAATTCGAAATCTAGGCGGGTCCTGTTTGAGGACAGTCTTCAGGGGTAACAATATGTTATCAAGCACATCTTCATCCTTTTGAAGGTAAATTTAGAAAAGCCCAAATGCCATGAAGAATCCAGTCTAGTAAATCCACTTGATATTCAAACAGGGCTTAAGTCCAAAATGATCCAGTTTCCGATGTGGTAAGGAAAAGAAGTGGCCGTAAAAACATGAGGAGTTCCAGAAACGTGTGAAGAAATGGAAACTATGCACAGCTTCCTGAGATGGCAGGGCTTGCACATTCTTTTGTGTTTGTTTAAAAACCGAGGCTCTTTTCTTCAGAGATTTGAGCTGGCCATCCACCATGCCAGCTCAGGCTGGCAGGGTGTGTTTGATTTGGCCAATATAGCGGTTTTATTTTAAAATCAAATTAGGATTTAAAAACCAGGAGATTCCAAGTACAAATTTGGATTTCTAGTCTCCTCTGGAAAATCTGAAGACCCAGTAAAACTGCTTCCCAAGCCTGTGTGGTTCCTGGAACAGTTTCTGCTGCTCTGTGAAGGAGACAGTGAGGCCAGCCTCAGCCCTCCCTGCCACTACTGTCAACTCCGAAGTTGCATTCCAGGTTCCACGCCCTCCCTCCCCAGGTTGCTGGCTTTGTGTAACATGGGTTCCTTAGCTGCCTGTGCTGTCTGCCCCACAAGGAAACCCCATCCACCCCATGTGTGTCTACTTCGTAGACGGATGTACAGCTTCTAACATGGGTGTCTACTTCAGGTGGGTGTCTAGCTTTTAGCGTGCTGGCTGCTTCACGGGTGGATGTCTAGC
The DNA here is from genome assembly GCA_902168405.1 of Peromyscus aztecus. Taxonomy (NCBI): domain Eukaryota; kingdom Metazoa; phylum Chordata; class Mammalia; order Rodentia; family Cricetidae; genus Peromyscus; species Peromyscus aztecus. Next base: position 32,960 of record CABHPQ010175857.1, on the reverse strand, counting down.
CTCTGCCTCCCAAAGGCATTTACAGCTTCTGGAGTCACACTCAGCAGGAAAGACGTCTAAGTGTTCATGTTTCCATATAACTCATGCAGCATGTGCTCCCCCCCCCCCCGCCCCCAACACACATTTGATGCCATGATCAAGCTACTGTGTTATTTCCACAGAAGTTTGGGGAAATACCCATTTTCCTCAAGTTTTCCACTTTTGTATTCACTTCTTTGTACTGTATCCATTTTATTCATTTCAAATGTTACTATAAAATAGATTAAAGATCTTTAGTAAACATGTCTCCATCCAGCCATTGAACCACCCAGGTCCCCTCCCTGTTAGCAAACATGGTTTCTGGCCTGTCCATTTGCAGACATTCCTGTGTAAGTGTCCATGCCCTTCCTTCTCTGTGCGCCTGGGTGTCATATCCCACATACACTGCCATGTCCTTAGTCTCAGCTGACAAGATTTCCTAGAGGTTATTAAACTTCTCCAAGTGTTTCCTCACTTTTTAATATTCACATGCTGTTCTGTTGAGTGAGTGTTTTATGGGTTATTTACCTAGTTGCTATTGACAGATGTTTACATTTTACAAATTGCCTTTTACTGGCACTCTCGCCAATGTGGAAGGTCGCAAGAATTGAGATTATGGGTGGCTTATACATTCTGTGTCACAGTTAAAAGATCTTCACTGTTCCCAGGCAAGGAAAGGAGCCTCTTTGGTTTCTTCTATGGCTTCAGTTTGCTGTGCTTCAATTGTCCCCACATTCACATTTAACCAGATATAGCAGACAAGCTGTGGATCCAACTGTAGGTTTGTTTTATTTTTCCTCCAGTAAACTATCCAGTTTACTGTGTATCTCATCTCCAGGAGCTGTGGAGCTTCTATCATACTATGAATCTCCTCATGTATTAAATTCTCAGATAGGGTACCCATTTCACACATTGACACCTGTGTCTGAATGTCCATCATGGTCCATCCATCTGCCATCTTCCCACAGTACCAGTAGGTGCTATTTTAATGGTGAGGGCATTGTGCTGTGCTTTAATAGCTGATAAGCCAACTTCTTCCTCATTGCGCTTCCTTTTCAACAGTGTCCACATGTTCGATATTGTGTCAAGATAACCTTCATATGGTCTCTTTTGCAACAGGCTGCCAAGCCATCATGACCAAGCAGTGGGCAATATCAAATGTCATTTTAATCCTCTCTCAAGGAAATCAATATCTTTCACTCAGTGGACTTATTACTATGAACAGCCAGTTTTCAATTCCCTGGTCTGCAGAAAATGTTCTTCTTTCTCTAGAGAACTGTTCCTTTAATTTTTCCAGGAGTCTTTTGCTGGTATTTTAGTTAAGCTCTTTATATCGGTACTGATAAGCAATCTGGTAGTTTCTTTTGTGGTGTCTTTTTCTTTAGTATCAGAATTGTAATTGAGGAAATATATTGTGTTTTCAAAAATTTAGAAGGATTCTTTTGACCTATGAAATAATCACACATTGAAATCATCCAGATGTGGCATTTTCAGGAAATGAGGAGAGTTCCCTGAACATTTTTTAAATTTTTCCCTAGGATTATTAGTTGGTATAATTAATGTCTCCTTTTCTGTTTCATAGTAGAACTTCTTTTCTAAAAAAATAAATCAATAAAACCATTCCTTTCCTCCTTCTGGTTCTCAGGACCAGTAGCTGCCCCTCCTTTCATCGGACCCTGCACGTGTGTTGCTATTTCTCCTCCCTTTGGTTAGTTCACCTCCTGTTTCGGTTTTGCAGTTTCTAACAGTCAACTTTGGGATATTACTTACCATTGCTCCTATAATATTCCCCAATTCTGTCGGCTTTCCGCCTGTATCTTGGTAATTTTTTTCCATTGTCTTTTACTATAGAATTCTTTTTCTCCAGCACCTCAGTCACTTGCTTTTAAGTCATGAGGACTGTGTGGATCTTTGGCAGTGCCCTCACTTGTGGTCCAGATGGTGTCAAAGGCATCGGCCCTTGTTTCATAGCTCACACCTGCTTCCTCGAGTGTTTAGCAGTAAGAACTTTATTTACTCTTTGACAGAGTTCTTTAGGAGAGAATGTTCCCACACTCAAATAAATTTCCCATTTTCTTTTGGTAGATGTTGGCTTGTCTTTCTTCCTGTAAAATTTCTGAGGTGTTTGCTCTGTGGGAGGTTAAGGATTTCTCATTCCAAATTTTACAAAATTTCGTGGTGTCATTTTTTAACAGCTGAGTAATACTCCATTGTGTATATGTACCATATTTTTCTTTATCCAGTCTTCAGTTGAGGGACATCTAGGTTGTTTTGAGTTTCTGAATAAAGTCACTATGAACATACTTGAACAAGTGTTCTTGTGGTAGAATGGAGCATCCTTCTATCACCTAACAATGGCTGTGTTTTATAATTATTCTTTCTTTTCTGCGTTCTACAAGGCCCCCTTTCAAATGTGAAGTTTTGTTTACAATTCTAGGATAATGTTATTCTGACTCTTCCAATATTACTTTATATCTACTTCATCTTTTAAGGACATAGCACATTGGACCTCCATTTGTTTTCCCTTGAATTCCTGTTGAAGTCAATGTAATAACTTTCACTGCTGTTACTTGATGTGCAACCATTCGTGATGCTCCTATCTGTTTTGCACCTGATAAAGAACTTTAAACTTGATTAAACATTGGCTCCCCGGCCGCTAGTACTACCTTAGTTGATTTGAGAAGATCTCCAAGTTGAAGACTTCTTAGGAGGCACAGGTTGCTGCTGGCAGGTGTGCCTGTGACTGAGCCAAGAGCAACTGTATACAGTGCCTGGATGCTTCATCCATGTGCCATGTGCTGGGCCTTGTTACCCCTGCTTTCTGGAGATTGGTCCTTTGAGTAACACATTTTGTAGGAAGGGGACAGTCCCGTCTTATTCCTGTGCCCATGATGTAGCACTAGGGTCTGTCCTCACTCTCTGTGTAGGACAGTATATTGTATACTTTTCTATTGCTGTGACAAAATACTGTGACCAAGAGCAATTTAAGAAAGAAAGAGTTTATTTTGGCCGACAGGGATAGAGTCCATCAAGGTGGGTGAAGCATGGCAACAGGCAGGCACAGTGGCAGAAGCAGGAAGCTGGCTGACGATATGTCCATCCACACACAGAAGCAGAGTGAACCGGAAGTGAACTGGAAGTGGGACCAGGGTAGACATCCTCAAAGCCTGAGTTCGTTGATGTACTTCCTCCAGCAAAGCTCTCTCCCTCCTCTGGGTTCTGTAACCTGCCCACGGAGCACCAATCGGGAAAATAAGTGTCCAAATGCTGGAGCCTATTGGGCACGTGTCTTATTTAAACCAGAGGGAGTGGGGAGAAACAGTGAAATAAAGTGCTCACTTGTTTTGCAGGTCAGGATAATTAGCACGGGCACTTGGGCTACATTTCTGCCCAAACATGTCACTCTTTATAGGGTAAACTGGTCTCCACATTCCTTCAGAGTTTGTCATTGCCTCATGCCAGGAGCCAGCTCACAATGTACAAGGAGCTCCTCTTGTAATGCACAGATTTTCTTATTTGCTTTATAATCTAAACCAAGAGGCATAATAAGATGCCAGAGACAGGAGTCGGTGGCCATGTCCTGGGTTTTGTTTCTGGGTCAGAGAGCTCCTGTCCCAGAGTGGGAAAGATGAGTTTCCTGTGAGAAAGGACACGGCCTCCTTGGATTTGAAGAAACGTTGTCATGAGAAAACTCCTGAAGACCAAATGTTCATTAAAAATAGTAATTGTTTTAAAATATCTAGAAATTCATAAGAGAAAGGGCAGAAAAATCGACTCAAGTGTCACTAGTTAACTAGCACAGATTTTTGTTTTCTTTCCTCCTTTGTACTTTCTATGTGTGAAAACATTTGCAAAGTAAACAGATTTTATTTCATAAAAATAATTTTTAAAAGTCAGGTACTAGTGCTGGGGACATAGCTTAGTGAGTAAAGCTACCCAAGAGAGAGAATTTGAGTCTGGGTGCCCGGAAGCTATCTATGGCCTGACACAGTAGCGTTGGTCTGTAATCCCGGTGTTCTGTGGAAAGACGGGAGGTGAAGACAGGAGAAGCCATGAAATCTAAAGGATCAGCTACCTGACTGATGCAGGAAAGAACAAGAGGTCTTGTCTCAAGGTGGGAGCTGTGAGGACCTGACACCTGAGGTGACCCTCTCACCTCCGTTTGGTAATGATGTGAATCTGAACCCATAACACATATATACACAGACTTTTTTTTTTTTAAGTTGGACACTAAAGTTTTCATTCTTCTGTCCTTTGAGTTGAGGATTGACATGTCCCATATGTGCTTAACTCTTGGCTGGAAATTATTCAAATTTCTTGAACTTAGCAGAGGCAGGCCTTGACTAAGTCAGTGGTGTTGCCTCCTGTAGGTACTCTTGGAAGCTTTCATATGTTTTACAAGCAGGCTGCCAATATGGAACTGTCAGGCTCCAGAGAGGCAAGCAAAGTCACACTCACTCATGCAAACAGAGACTTGGTACAGAGAATTGGTTGTTACGTAGGTGTTGGAGCGCTGGGCAAGTAAAATGGAACTTGGTGACAGGAAGCAGTTTGTTACCCTTGCAGTTAGGAAATGGAAAAGGGAGACAGGCTTGCTGAACATCCAGGAACTCAGGGGAGCCATCCCGGAAGTGCTCAACAAGAGGCCACCAGCTGCTTCTGGAACCTCTGAGAGGTGCAGAAAGAATGGGAAGTCTAAAAGAAACAGAGGCTTCTACTGACCAGTGCCAGAGGACACAACAGAGCTCCGAAAAAGAATGAGAAGGAACCCCTTCTATCCTCTTACTCACCTCTTATTGGCTGAATCCAGTGGAAAGCCCTTTGGTAAGGGACTCTGAGGAATGACTTGCCAAGTGCCAGCCCCAGAATTTCAGAGTACAGCAGGGTAGAATTGTGGCTCATCAACAACCAGTGAGAACATGGCAGTCAGCTTTGAGATGGGAAGTCAGTGATTTTGCGGCTGCTGCCACCTTTACCCTCTGTGCCATGCCAAACCTCTCCTGTGGACAACTACTGATGCCCTAGACTTCCAAATATCTCTTAGTTTTTAAGAAGAGAACTTTGCTTCATTATGGATCTATTCATCTTAACCACCTCCAGTGCCATCGATGTAAGATTGATCCAACAGCGTCTAAGTGGGTAGGACTCAGAGGCAGTTTGTTCTTCCATACTCCTACCCAGCTAGTTTACGGGCAAAGTTTATTCTCATGAACTTGACCCCAAAATAATAGGAACAATATTCTCAATCAAATGGAGCAGTGGTTATTAATAGAATGTCTAATTTTATGAATAATCATGTAACCTTTGCTGAACTCAGAAATGTCTCATCTCTGGCAAGAAATGTTTTCTTGTCTCCTAAGTAAGATGTGTCTCACTGGCACAAAGTTGGCTGTGTGGATTTTCAGACTCATCAGGGATGAACTTTTGAAATGCTTTGTGTCAGCCTGACCAAATCTTATGTTCTACTTATTACATTTTCAGTAGCTTTCTATTCCATTCTTGCTAGAAAATTCATGTTTTAAAATCCAATGGGTTGTATTATTGTTATGTTTTCATCTTCATAGCTCTCGACATTAAAAGTTATTCTTTTCACTCAGAGCTGGTGAGATGGATCGGTGGGTAAGAATGCTCTCTGGCAAGACTGGTGACCTGAGTTCAATTCCTGGGACCCACATGGTGGAAGGGAGGACTGGTTCCTACAAGTCATCCTTTGACCTCCACATGGGTGCCATGGAATTTACCTACATACACATACACACACAAATAAAAAAAAATTGCACTCAGAAAATACTGAAACTCAGATTCTTCAGAACAATATTTGAACAATAGGTCAGGAGTCATAATTCTGAAACCTGACTTCCCCACATACCTACATTTATATTTTCACATTCAACTCTTGAGTCTAAGCTTGCTCGTCTGTGGGATCTAATAAGAAGAGGTCACGGACATCAAATTAAACTCCCAGCGCAAAGTGGCACTGTAAGTGAGCATGACCATTGCTGTCCCACAGAAGTGGCCACTGGCATGGTCTAGAGCTTAACTACAGCCATGGCATGTAGATTCCAGTCCTGACTTGATTCCTTAAAACTTGGGGTGATAGTTCAGTGGATAAGTATGACGACCTGAGTTCAGATTCCCAGCACCCAGATAAAAAGAGGTATATGACCCAGTTACCTCAGTGTTGTGAGGGACAGAGACAAGAAGATCTCTGGGATGTTCTGGCCAGCCAGCCTTGCTCCAGGATCAGTAAGGGACCCTGTCTCAAGAGTATAAGGCAGAGAATGGTAGAGCAATGGTCTCCTCAAATACATGAATGCACATGGGCACACACAGACATCACACACAGGCAGGCACACACACACACACACACACACACACACACACACACACACAAAGAGAAAGAGAAAACAAAAAACAAAACCAAACCAAAAAGCCTTCTCAATCTTAGGAAAGAGTCACCTTCTCAGCTGTAAAATGTGTTGGTGCCGCCTACTCCCTCGGTCACTGAGACTAATCAAAGTAACGGTATGTGGGACACTTCGCAGAGTCCTTGGCGCCCTGGATTCACTTCGTAGATGCTAGTGTGTTGCTGCCATTGCCTATACTAATGATTACAGTTGTTCTCAGTTCTTCGGAGAGCTGGGTGCATGTGTCGGATACGTGGCAATTCCCGTTCACTACTCGAGTTCTTGGAACACACAAATGTGAACTCTTTAGATTTGCTGTAGACAGTACCACAAATCCAAGAGCCACAGTCACTCTAGTTGGCCATGGACTGGGTTCTCAGGTAGGAGCTCCAGCTCCACACCTGTATATTCCATGTGGGCTTTGTGTTGTCTCTTTGATGTTTTAGAATCTGGCTGATTCGACTAATTTTGGGAACCTTTGTTTTCAAATCATAAGGATTTTTTTCTCTGTAAAATCAAACAGTCTATGTTTCGATGGCAGGAAAAGTCACCCACACAAGTTGATGGTCAGGATCCACTGTCCTTTATACAATAAAACAGGTGAGCAAGTCCAGAGATGTTAGGAGCAGAGCAACCCAAGTCACACCATAGCAAAGATCATCTTGTGACCAAAACTGTATTCTTCAAGGAAAAGCAGCAGATGTGAGAAGAAAAAAAGCATTGATTTTGGTATTCTCCCACTGTAGCCATGGTTGAAGTCCCAGCAGAGACTTGCAACAGGACCTGCCAATCATTGCTTCATTGCCTACCCTTGTCTATTTTGAGAAGATTAGGACTCCTCACATCATTCTTCCTAATATTACCAACTCATTTTAAAGAAATCATTTCAGGGGCTGGAGAGATGGCTCAAAGGTTAAGAGCACTGGCTTCTCTTCCAGAGGTCCTGAGTTCAATTCCCAGCAACCACATGGTGGCTCACAACCATCTGTAATGAGATCTGGTGCCCTCTTCTGGCCTGCAGTCATACATGCTGTATACATAATAAATAAATAAATCTTTTAAAAAAAAAGAAAGAAATCATTTCATCCTGATAAATATCATCTCAAATGCTACACCCTTTTCTAAAACTACAACCTGTCCACCGATATATGAAGTCAGCCACACTTTGAACGATTACCAAGACCACCCAGTGAGTGCCCACTTCCTCCAGGTGACAGAGATTCCAAAGGATAGAATTTGTTTCTAGTGCCCAGTCCTCTGTTCTCAAGAACCTATTATCAGCATGGGTAACAGAAACACCTGTCATTTACTGGCTATGTCCTGAGTGCCTTTCCTCTGTGAGCTCACACAATCTCTGTAAGGTACATACTGTCTCCTTTAGGGCAAATAGACCCATAGTATGAAAATAAACTATATTTGCAGATATTCTGTCCAAGTGTCTGGATGGCATGGTCAAAATTATTTTAGTCTAATTGTCTATGTTCTACAGAACCTACATTCTGAAAGACCTTTAGTGCACGGGTAGAGCTTGACCAAGAAAAAGTTCATGTGACTGCTGTGCAGGGGATCCTGGAACTCAACAAGTGTCTGTGTTTTGTAGAGGAGGGTTGTTCACTATTTGGATATACTCAAGGTTGGTTTGTTTTCAGTCCTCTTACACACACACACACACACGGCCCTCTGCACTTCTGATAATGTAGTGGTTCCAACCCACTTGGATGTGTCCTGTCAAGTCTAATAGGCATTGCTTGTTAGAAGGGAAGGGCCATCATGGGCACCATGTCCAACATTGCTCCTCTCAAGGGGACATGCACATGGCAGACAAAGAATAGGCTGGCTCAGCTCTCAGCAGAACTTGGTATTTTCATTCCTTCCCTCACCAGAAGGTGATGAAGGGCAAAGTTCTCCATCTCTCCTGGCCTCTGCCATCAGTTAGCAGAAAACAACCCTGAGCATCCATCCCTTCAAATGTAGAAGTCATGACATGGTAGTGTTATGTCTGCCTCAGAGTTCCCAGAGTCTCTGACTGCCCTTGACTGTGCAGTGTGGCTCCCACCCTAGGAAATCTCCAATAAAAAGGTAGGATGATTCAACCAGACCCTCAGGCCTCAGCAAGCATGTGTCAACATTCTGAGCAGAGCAGAGCAGAAAAAAAGCCTAGCGGGTTTGCTGCAGTCTCAAGAGTGTGGACGTGGCTCCATTGAGCTGTTTCACTGTAACTGCAGCTTACTGCTTGCTGTCCCTTGTGGGTTCTTAGGTGACCACACCATCGGTGAGTTGAAGGAAGGCTCACAGGGCTAAGAGCCAGGCAACATCTTGGTTCTCAGCTGCAGACAGATGGGCTTCTGTAGCACATGGGACAATGAGCCATCAGTACATGGTGAATGATGCCCTTAGAACTGGAGGTGTTCCTGGCATTTTGTACTCCAAAGTGTCAAATCTGGGCTCTCGAGATGACTTGGAGGGTAAAGATGCTTTGCAACCAAACCTGACAACCTGAATTCCATGCCCACATGATAAAAAGAGAACTGATTCCTGTAAGTGGTCCTCTGACCTCCAAATATAAACTGTGGTGTGTAGTGTGGGGGTGCATGTACACACACACACACACACACACACACACACACACACACACACAAATAAATAAACTATTAGTTTAAGTTCTCAAATCTGTACAAAGCTCACTTCCACACAGAGGCTACCTGACGTTTTAAAACAAAACAAGAAGTAAGCTAAAGTGCAGAACTGTAAGAGGTGTGGAAAGTTAAGGAGGGCTGTCAGTACCAGTCAGTCACTGTTGAGTTACACGCTGTTATCAACAAATGGATGTGAAGAATGAGGAAGACTCTCTCTTCTCCGTGAGGGGCCTGGGCCAGAGACAGTGGAGCCTAGTAAGAATCTCAGTCTCTGTGTTTCTGGTTCCGCTTTAGATTCCATACCCTGTGGGATGCTCAAATTAAGAGTGAATTTTTAACAATTGTAATTTATGTAATAGAGTTCCTCTTTTGAAGGAGTATAGGCTAATGGACTTTAGGAGATTCTCAGAGTTGTGTAGCCATCACTATAATCTCATTTTAGGACATTTTTGTCACTCCTAAAGGAACCTGTATCTCCACTGGCAGCCACTCTTTCCCTAACCTATGCCCGACAACCCCATACCGGCCAGCCACAGATAACCACACACCCACTTTCTGTCTCTGGAAGTATAGTTGGATAACTAGATGTTCTCTACAATTCCTAGTAGCTAAAATCATGTGGTGAGTGTTGTCATCAAAATTTGTGATTTTTGGAAACATTCATTTCTTCCCTGTGTGTCTGAGCCTCCCTTCCCCCATCCAGCACCTGTCTCTCCCCAATGTGGCCACACTACCTTTAACAATTATGTATTGGGTGCCTGCTGTGCGCTACAGCCCGTGTTTGTTCTTGGGGTCGCCAACGGACACAAAGCTGACTTTCTAATGGAGGATATGGCACGATTACCAGAAGGTGCTGAGTGCTTGGAAAGGAGAGACCAAGAGCAGGTGGAGGGGTGCAGGGAGGATGGTCACACTGAGGTCTAGTGCATCTGAGGGGGTACCTAACCAGGTGTCTGACACGGGAGAAGTCTGAGCAGAGGCACAGATGACATGTTTGAGGACTAACAAGGATGCTGGTGAGGCTGGAATGGGGAGAGAGCACGGTGGCACAGAGACAGATATAGATGTCCCTTCGGTTTTGAGCAGGAAGGTTATGTGAGCTGAATTGTACTGTAACAGCCCTGTTCTGGCTGTCATGGTGAGGACAACAAGACCAGATTTGGGGACTGTGGTACCTCAGTGCCAAGCACTTCCAGAGCATGTGCAAGGGCCTGGGTTCAATTCCCACCACTGTGAGCTGCAAGGACACTCCTGCACACTGTGTGGAAGGCAACCCTGAGGCAGTAGCCTTCAGCTTTGGCTGTGCATCAGCATTGCTGGGCAGTCTTAGTTACAGAATGCTAATTGGTGGGGCTGCTGGCTGGGCACTGGGATTTTCAAAACTGTCTGGAGACTGGGTATGCCTGTGTGTGTGTGTGTGTGTGTGTGTGTGTGTGTGTGTGTGTGTGTGTGGTCAGTCTAAATTGGTCACTAGAGCTTTGGAGCATTAAACAGTCCCGTGGCTTTTACTTTGCAACTAGGAAAACAAAACTCCACAGTTGACCCCAGCTGCTCACTGGCAGACATGCCTGGAAGTGACCAGAGATATGTCTGTGGCAGTGGCTGAGCTGCAGAGCTGCAGGACAGGGCTGCAGGGCATCCGAGCTGCCTTGAGGTTCATTCTGTCCTTTGGTTGGCTCCAAAGTAAGCCCCTGGGTGGGAGTCTTCCTCCCACCTAAGAGAGAGCCTATTGCTTTCATCAGCACATAACAGAAGAGGAGGACTAGACCCCAGCAAGCCCATGTACGAGTCATCCAACAGTTCTTAAGTATAGTTGTGACAGATGGGTGGTAGTGGCACACGCTTTTAATCCCAGTAATCAGGAAGCAGAGACAGGCGGATCTCTGTGAGTTCGAGACCAGCCTGGTCTACAGAGTAAGCTCCGGGACAGGAACCAAAACTACACGAAGAAACTCTGTCTTGAAAAAAAAAAAAAAGAAGACTAGTTGTGACAGTGGCCAGGCATTATACAAAAAGGTGCTAATGAAAAAACTATAAATAATAAATAAATAAGTAAGGTTTAGACTGGTCTTATCCTGGCTAAAAGGCTCACAGTAAGTGCCCTGTATTTCACAATGTGTTACTCTGAGAATGCTTTGAATAAACTCAAGGGGGAGGGGGACCCTGGGCTGCATATCTGGGCTGTTGGCATTCCTAACTCAGAGAGAGATGAACAGAACGTTATTGTGTTGCATCCACACAAGTAGAGTCCAGTCGGCAGGGAGAAAAGCTTCTTGGAGCCGTGAGCTGAGCGTGAGTCAGCAATCTGCGTCTATTGTTCAGGAAATAATAAGCCCACTGGAAGTGTGGAATGTAAACACCAGGCAGAAATGCCCTTGCCTCAGCAGGAAACAGACACTAGATATGCGGCATCTTTGGTTTTTTTTTTTTTTTTTTTTTTTTTTTTTTGGTTTCCTGAACTGAAAGTAATGTAAAAAACTTGGAGAAGAAGATTAGGGAAGCTGACTTGTAAATACGAAAAATAATGCCGCATTTGCAGTGAGCGCATGACTTAGGCACTCTGCGCACACCCAGACACACAGACACCTGGCAGCCTCTCAGCCTCTCAGGAAGCAAGGCTCCTCCAGCTTGGGTGAATAGGCAGAGTTCCTTGAACTGCCACTGCACAGGAATCAGTGTACCTGACATCTGGGTTCTTTTATGTTTTCGAACCTTTGTCACAGGCACATGTGGCACTGAGTGCCATGCTCTGAGACATGAGGGTCTCTTGATGGCATTGCCATCCCCAGGTCGTTTGTAACACAGGCTCTCCAGCAGGACCACAGAATCAAGCCAGCACTTAAGGAAATTCACCTTCTAAATTTAACTTAAACATCATGGAAGAAAAAGGAACATTATGTCTCCATGTACCTTCCAGAAGCTTCTTTACCTTCTAACCTACCTCCCTGCTCCACCCACCCCAGCTCCACCCACCCCAGCTCTACACATCCCAGCTCCACCCACCCCAGCTCCACACATCCCTGCTCTACCCACCCCAGATCTTCACCTCCCAGTTTCCTGAGTTAATCCTTAACCAACATTCTCAGGGTTAAAAATAATAACCTAATTCCCATTTAGTGCTGGAGTCTTTCCCATGATTTAACACAGTGGACTAACTCTTGTAATTTGAGCCTAATAATTGCTTTGGCACATTAACTGAAAATTATCCTGATAACAGGTTGTTGAAAGTCAAAACTCAGGCCATGCAAGCCTGTCAATAGACACACATAAGACCTTGTGGAGAAGGTTCAAATTTGCTAATAATGTGAATGGCCAAATCACCAAACACCATCAAACATGGGCCCAGTGGAAGAAAGGGCAGGGACTGTAGATTTCAGACATTTTTTTGAAGTGGTTGTGCTAGGACTTGAGCCCAGGGCCTTCTGCACATTACAGCTGCTCTTCCACGAGCTTCATACATACCTAGCTTTTGGCTTTTGGTGGGGAGAGGGGGGTCTCACTATGTGGTACAAGCCAGACTCGAACTCAGAGTGTTGGGATTACAGGCAGGTGTAGCCATGCTCTGTCTGAAGTCTGCCCATGAGAATGCTGCGTACAGTCCTGCCTCAGCTTACCACCTCCATTTAAGAAGTAGGTAACAGCTGTATTCATAGGACACATTCATTTTCATCTTCAGAGATTATTCAGAGCAAGGCTGCTTCCACCTCAGGAAGGTGCTGCTTTTACCCCTGGGTTAAAAACCTAGAGATGCTCCCTGTGGGTTCTAGCACGGCAGAGCCTGCATTCAGACCCATAGATGCCACATCCCTGGTACAAGAATGCATTTGTATTTGTTTGTTTGCTGGAGATTAGATAATTAACAAGCACTGCAGTCTGTTTTTCCAGAGCTGTCCAGAGGCAGGGCAGGAGTGGGGCTGTGTGTAGCTATCTACTCACCATCAAACACATTTGGGAAATCAATAATAAAGCACGTGCATCCGTGCAAGCCTTTGTTTTCTGTCTTGTTTGTTGTTTTTCATGCATGTGTCTCAGTGAGTCACCTAACCACAATTACACTCTCAGGCATCTGGCAGGACTGCGTGGTACGTTCATTCCTCTGGAGTTATTTAATTCTCCTAACATGATGAATGTGCTCCCAGACTGCCACCCTCTACCCTCCCCTCTTAATGAGCGCGCGCGCGCGCACACACACACACACACACACACACACACACACACACACACACACACACACTGGTACCCACGCTTGGCAGGGAGAAGGTGCCCTGCTGACCACCAGGTGGCAGTAGAGGAAGTTGGACATGCAGCATGTGACAGGCTTTGCTCCTGCTGACTCAGCAGCCAGCCCCACTCTCTGCTCCCTGAGGAGCCTGGCTCTAGGTGTTTCGAAGTCCTGAGTGTCCGCCTGTAAAGAAAGGCCTCTGGGAGGACAGTGTACCATGAGCACCACGGGTGCTGAGTCTGTCCCTTCCAGACTGACCTCAGAAATTTAAACTATCCGGTCCCTGATTTCTCTATCCCTGTGTTGTGTGACTAAGGGTCCCAGGTTTCACTCTGTATGACGATGCATTTCATGTAGCAGGTGGCCTTAGAGTGACTGCCTGCTTTGTCTGCTTGTTTTGAAGCCCTATCTGACCCCAAGAGTTCCACTCCTGCCCATGTTGAGCTAGTTCTTAAAGCAGAGATAGGATTTCTATCAAACTGTACCCTAGCCCTCCACCATGAAAAAGAGATACCCCATGCATCACGGTCACTTAGCCTAATGACTGGCAAAGTGGACCACCTTATCCCATCATATAAGTGTGTCTCTTGTCTCTGTTAGGAGTGGTGGATCCATGCTCTTTGCCACATGCCATGGTGACATTACCTGTGAAGGAGCAAGAAAAGAAAGGGAAGATAAAGGAAGGGAAGGAAGCAGGATTTGACATAGACACAGGTTAGACTGGAAACTAGTGAGGGCCGGGGTTCTTGCTCAGTGGGAGAGCGTTTACGTAGCATTTGGCACCATGCACACTCCAAATGGGCCCTAGAATAAGATGCTTGGACTCAGTTGCACATTCTTGTGATCTTAGCACTCAGGAGGCAGGGGCAGGAAGACCACCGCAAGTTGGAGGTCAGCCTAAGCTACATAAGGAGACTTTGACACCCTCATCTTGTGAACACCAGTTAGCCACAGCAAATGAAGCTTCTTTACAGCCACAGACATGGTTGCATCATCTCCCTTCTGGAAGGAAAAACATTGCTGAAAACTGAAAGCTTTGCCCTTCCATAGCCCTTTGCTCCCTGCAGGGCTGAACCTCCTGCCATTCCCAGCAGAGGAATCGTAACTGTCCTCTGCCTGAGTGTTGTCATTGAATGAAACCTGTGTAGTCTAAACAGTCCGTTGCCATCGAGGCTGTTTGAATGTCTGACAAATGAGGAATGGCCTCTGCAGCAGAACCGTTTCCCAGTTCAGTGGTACCCACTGAGGATACAGAATGAAGTGGAACTGCTCCCTCACTGGGACTGAGCTCTTGAGGCTTCAGAAGGACTTTTGTCTCTTTGCAAATGAACCTTCAATGGATCCCAGTGAAAATTCTCAGTCAGGATCCAGGCATGGTGGTGTACACTGAACACCAAGCATTCAGGAGGCCGAGGCAGGAGGATTCCAAGTTGAAGACTGACACTGAACTGCAAAGCAAGACCCTGAATAAAAAGAAACTATTGAGCCCCCTGCTGGCCCAGAACATACTATGTAGCCCAGGCTGGCCTCAAACTCATTGAAATCCTCCTGTCTCAGCTTCATGACTGCTGGGATTCCAGGTGTGAACCATTATGCCGAGCTGAAAAAAAGGTTAAATATATAAGAAAGCAAACTCTTCCCTGACCCGTAAGCAGTGGAGCTGGTAAAAAATGACATTCATTGTGAAGAAGTGACTCTTCTGGATGGTGCTGGTTCTCAGTCCTTCATCAACAGAGCTGCTCTGCCTCGCACTCAGTACCTGGTACGCCTCCCTGCTCCACCTCACAAAGGCCTGCACTGTGCCCATTCCTTTCAGGCATGCAAGTCAGCTAGCCTGATTTAACTCTGAGTTGTTTCCTCCTGTGGCCCCACAAACTGCTGAGCCCCAGGCCCCTGCACAGCTCTGGAGAAGGCCCTCCCCCCCGGCGTGTTATGGGGTAGGTAGAAATGAGGCCCTGGGAACAGTGATGCATCCCTGGAGTCACACTTAAAACCCTAGAGCCCAGAGCTGGGCAGATGGCTCAGATGGCTCAGTGGTTAAGCTCTTGCTGCACAAGCCTAAGGACCTGAGTTCAGATCCCCAGGAGCCAAGTATATGCCCGATGTCATGGTGTCCCTACCTGTGGTTCCAGCCTCAAAAGGCAGAAACAGGCTCCCTAAACAGGTTAGCAATACTAGCAATTTGAGTGAGCGCTGGGTTTGATTGGGAGACTCTGTCTCAATGAACAACATAGAAAAATAATCAAAGATAATTCCCTATCAACCTCGGGCCTCCACAAACACACACATACACACACACACACACACACACGCACACACAAACTCACTGAAGGACAATGGTAACAATACTACATGCTAGGTAGGTACTACTAAAGTATTACAGTAACAGTTTACCAGCACACCATTAACAATAGAGTGAAGGTAATACCATCTCCTGCTGCCACCATGGCACATTGATGATGCAGTATAAACCTCACTCTCACTGAGGAAAAAGTACTGAGGAGCACCAGCCGGTGAGGTGAGCACTGAGGCTTACGATATTGACCTTTAGAATACTGATAAGATTGTTTTCCTGCTCCAAGTCACTTGTGCCTCACAGATTACATCTATTTCTGTAGTACATTTGCCCATTCAGTCAGAATTTTGAAGATAAAGAAACTTTTAAGTCAGTGGTGTCGCAAGAGTACTGGGACTGGGAACTGATGGCTCCAGTACAGAGATTAGAATGGAGAATCATCTCTTTCACCACACTGGTGTTATTGCTGTGTGTGAAGCCGGCAGCTGTCAGTCAGGTGACGGCTGTGGTTGAATCAGCTCATGTGAAAGAGGGTGTGTTTCCCAAAGGTCACCAAGGAAGAGTTGAGTGGCCAGGAGGGGTAGGAATGGACCTTGAGGAAGACTGAAACCAGGTATGAGGCTTGGGACTATCAGGCTTCCCTGCTCTGGTCTCAAACAGTTGTACTTTTACCTTCCTCTTGAGAGGAAATTATTTCCCTTTCTCTCTCTCTCCCCTCCCCCCTCCTTCCTCCCTCCTTCCTTTCCTCTCTACCAACTCTTTGCTCTCCCTTTCCTTTCTGTTTTTTCAAATGTCCAGAGGAGGCATCCAGAGGAGGCATCTTATTCCACTGCAGGCCTTGAACCAACGGCCAGAGGTGGGGCACTTTAGTTGCTCATCTGAGCTACAGCTCCTCTGAAGAGGAGCCCCTCTGACTCCATAATCTTCATCGCCCTCTGAAGCATTCCAGTTGTGTGGTGGGAAAACATGGCAGGTTCCAGGGCTGAGAGGGGCTGAATAGCAAAGCTATTAAAATCAACCGAGTCCATTGGACTTGGGGCTCAAGCCATGGTCCCACAGTCAACAGCCCCAAGCCTGACTCATCTTACTCTAAGAAGCTGAGCATGCGAAAGGGGCTGGGCCTGAATGCTGGTGGCTGGAGACCTTTGAAAAAGGTCAGCTGTGAATTCACTTCCTAGTAGCTACTTCCCATCTTTTCTCTCAGATGCCAGTTCAGGTGGCATGAATCATGCATGTCATAGCAGTTTCACTTTACTATAGCCATTGTTCAACATATGTTTACGTATCCAATACTCTCCTTGATGAAGAAGATAGAAAAATGAGAATAGCAGGTTGTGCCATAAGAGATTACAGTTCATGGGAGAGGTGGCCATGCAAAACTATAATTTCTGCTAGGTGTGATAAGAACTATGATAAAGACAAGAAACCATGGCCACCACTTTAGTGCAGTCAGACTGAGTGGCTATATAGAGAGCTGTATTGTGAACACAATTCATGTGCTTCTTTGACCATTGGCTTCCACGCTGTCCTACCACAAGACTATGGCTCCTCATCCAAGGGTGACCAAAGCTCAGCGTGCTGTATCTCACCTACAAATCCCCTTCCACCCTGTAAGCCCCAGCAGCAGCCTAGTGACATAAGTGAAACCTGCGTCCATTTTCTCATTTTGCATTGAAGAAACAGAATTCCAGTGCTTAGAAACTGCTTCTCTTAGCTGGGGTCATCCTTGTGGATGGATTCCTGGGAGTTTCCCTGTCACTAGGTTTCTCCTTGACCCCATAATGCCCCCCCATCAAGATATCTGTTTCATTGCTCTCCCTCTCCATCCCTCCCCCAACTCGACCATCCTGATCCCTCATGTTCCCATCCCCCATTCCCTCCCTTCTACACTCTCCCCTCACCCCCAGTTTACCCAGGAGATCTCATCTATTTGCCCTTCCCAAGGCGATGCATGTGTCCCTCTTAGGGTCCTCCTTGTTACCTAGCTTCTCTGGAGCTGTGAGTTGTAGCCTGGCTATACTTTGCTTTATATTATCCACTTATGAGTGAGTACATACCATGTTTGTCTTTCTGAGTCTGGGTTACCTCACTCAGGATATTTTCTAGTGCCATCCATTTGCCTGCAAATTTTATGATGTCATTGTTTTTTGCCTCTGAGTAATACTCCATTGTGTAAATTACTAAGACTCCTAGCAATAGTGGAGAGGGTGCCTGAACTGGCCTTCTCCTATAATCAGATAGGTGACTACCCTAATTGTCATCAGAAAACCTTCATCCAGTAACTGATAAAAGCAGATGCAGAGATCCACAGCCAAGCCCTGGGCTGAGCTCTGGGAGTCTAGTTGAAGAGAAGGAAGAGGGATTATATGAGCAAGTGTGGGGGGGGTGTCAAGATCATGATGGGGAAATCCATAGAAACAGCTGACCCGAGCTTGTGAGAGCTCACAGACTCTAGACAGACAGCAAGGGAGCCTGCATGGGACTGATCTAGGCCCTCTGCATGTGGGTGATAGTTATGTAGCTTGGTCTGTTTGTGGGGCCCCTAATAGTAGGCTCAAAAACCATCCCTGGTGCATGAGCTGGCTTTTTGGAACCTATTCCTTATGGTGGGATGCCTTGCTTAGCCTTGATGCAGGGGGGAGGAACTTAGTCTTGCCTCAACTTGCTATGCCATGCTTTGTTGACTCCCATGGGAGGCCTTACCCTTTCTGAGGAGTGGGCAGGGGTGGGGGAGGAGGTGAGGGGAGAAAATGGGAGAAGAAGGGGGAAGGGAAACTGTGATTAGTAAATAAAATAAATAGCAAATTTTAATTTAAAAAAAAGAGAAAAATTGCTTTTCAGGACCCCACAGCTAGTACATAGCAGTGCTGACCCTTGAACCCATGTCTTAGGCTTCAGGACCATTCTAGAGACACATGCTTCTATGGTCCTACAGTGGTCACAGAACTGTAGGTGAATGTTTCTTTCCCAATCCCAGATGCCAGTCCCAAATAACCAACACAGAGGCTTAATATTACTTATAAATGCTTGGCTGATAGCTCAGGCTTGTTACTATCTAACTCTTACATTTAAATTAACCCATATTTCTTATGTATGCTGTGCCACATGGCTCATGGCTTGTTACCTCATTTTCTACACATCCTGCTTCTTTGGTGGTTAATTACGTCTCCTCTGACTCTGCCCTTCTTCTTTCCATCATTTTCCTAGTTTGGTTGTCCTGCCTATAATTCCTGCCTGGCTACTGCCAATCAGCATTTTATTAAACCAATTCAAGTGACAAATCTTTACAGTATACAAGAGGATTATTCCACAGCACAGACCCCCTTCCAGAAAAAAATCCCTAGCAATACACTGAAGGAGTCTCACCTGTGTGTACCAGCTGCTTGTGTGCATCCTTCAGCACACTTCTCTCAGCCTGTATGCCTCTGTCCTTGACCCCACTGTGCCTCCTCCCGCTCCAGTCTGAGTGTCAGTCTTTCATTAGCTCATAGATTTCATAAATGCATTGGTGAAGGCCCAAAAGCAGCTCTGACAAGAGGAAACGTCATAAATGGGCAGGTGAGGGAGTCCATTCTTAAGAACAAGATGTCTAAGATATGAGTCATCTGGGGTCTTGTTCAAGGCACCATCAAGCCTGAGGCTGCTAGTCTACAGTATGCACTGTGAGAAGCTCTGGGTTGGAGATGTTTAAACATCTTAGTCATAGGAAAATAGCCTGTGCATATTCTGGCAGCTCTCTTAAAAACAAACCAAAGAATAGTGGCGGGGGAAGGTATCTTTAAAAAATAGTTTTAAAAGCCTAATTATCAAATGAAGCCAGAGATAAAAAACAAGGTTTTGATGACTTGTGTGTGTACCATATAACCCCTTTCTGCTTCTAAACCCCAGTTCCAAGTTAGAGTGAGCAATCTTAATCAAGTCCATTAGTGAACACAATATTGTTTGGAACAATAACAACAAATTACGTAAGATGGAGGCAGAAAGGATGTAAAAGGTGGAGGATGGGGCGGAGTGCTATGACATGTTGGCTTCTGAACTCATGGACGCACTGAAGCTCTGGTCACACACACACAATCAAGCCAGCAAGACCAGTCAGCATGCCAATAGGCAGCACTAGTTGGGCTCACTGGATTTGAAAAAAATAAAAATAAAAAATGGAGAAAACATGAAGAGGGAAGGGTGTATGTTTGGGGTATGTGGGGAAATTGTCAAAGAATAAATAAAATATATTTAATAAATAAGTCAAACCCTGGCACTCAGGAGACAGAGGCTGAGGGATTTCTGTGAGTTTGAAGCCAGTCTTGTCCACACAGCAAGTTCCAGGCCTCAGGCCTGCTAGTGCTACATAGTAAGACCCTGTCTCAATAAAAAGTCAAGTGCAGATTGTAATATGTATTACTATTTTGTCTCTTTGTAGGAAATACCAGTGCAGATGAGGACACAGCATGACTACTAACCTATGACTCCTAACAGTATGACAGGTATCTATGCATCCTTTCTTGATTTTCATTGTGTGTCTTCTTTTGTGTATCACCTAAAGTGAAGTACAGGGGTCCTAAAGCCTGACCTGAGAATCTTAGCAGCAATTATTTCCAAGCCATTAAGTATTATGACTTCCTCTGAAAATGTCCCTAAAAACATGCTTCTCTCTTCTTCAGAAGTGACATCATTCCCAGGAGGGTGGCTGAGGAGAAATGATAGTTTCAGTGAAAGGCCAGTGTTTGGTTCTCCTAGAATCACCCCTGTGCACTGAGTACATTATTCTTCAAAGTCTTCCTGATTCATATAACAAATGGTTCTGCAGCCTTAGTGACCACACATCAATGTATCTTTCCCAAGTGGGCTGCCTATCCCAGCAGCAGTGAATCAGATGGAATGTGATGAGATCACATATGGCAGACATGAGCTATGAAATTCTTAGCAAGGTCAGAGAGAGCAGACCAACCACCAGAGTGACAACAGGCTGCCATTGCATGAGTTGCCTGTGCATACAAAGACCCCAGAGGGTGGTCAAACACCACCAAAAGCTGAAAGGTCAGGGATAAGCTGACCCAGAATACTTTGGTTCACTCTCAAGCAAACTACCCTCAATTATAAATGACCACTGGAAAGAAGGCATGAAGCCCAGTACATCCAGAGACTTTGAATTTGCAAGAAATGTTGGAAAACCAGATGTTTTTTAATGAAATATCCAAATTTTTAAATGTCAACAGTTAACTTAAAAACTATCAAAGATTCATGGACCAAAATGTGTCTGTTGACTGGAATCAACCCATGAGATCTCAGAGTATGGCACCATCTCCACCTTTCAGCTTACTACCAAGTCAGTCCTGGCCTCTTAGATGTCATGGCTGCAGGATGCCCACACTCCTCTGCACATCATGAAATAGCCTGGCTTTCAGATATATTTGCTCATGTTACTTCTCCACCCTAGGATGAACCAAATGTACAGGCAATTCCTCTGAGAATCCATTCTCTAATATGCCTGAGAACCCAAAGTGACTGGAAATTGGAAAACTCCCAATGATCCAAAACCTTCTCTCCATGCCATCACACCCTGGCTTCCTAACCACCAAGACTTGAACTCTTGATGTGCTCAGATGGAGCACCTGAGCAAACCAGAATGGCTTGCACCCATAAGGAACAAGGACCTCAGAATCACACGTCCTCTCCCCAGCTCACTTCACTTCAGAAAACACCACTCCTACTTCTGTTCCCCTGCCAGCATGGCCAGGTACTTCTTCACCCACTTCTTCTGTGTAGAAAACCTGCTCAAACGCGGGAAATCAGTGTGACTCCACCTCAGTCACTCTCCCCATCTTCCTGAGGGTCTGAAGGGCAGCCCCAGCCAGTTAGAGTGACAATCTCAGTCCTTGTGCCTACATGTACGTGAAAGCACACAGATGACAGACAGCAGGTCATGACACTGCATGTTCCTATCAGAGAAAGTCACAATGCCCTTAGTACATGATGATGGCCCTGTACTCCATGATGATTTGTCCCTGAAAACACTTCCAAAGGTAGGGACTCCAGAGAACATACACTCCCAAGACATAGGATGGCAATATTTAATGTGAATATGGATAGTAAGATGATCTAGAACAGGTTGGCAATATTGATTGATTAGTGATTGATTGATATTGGTTGCAGACTCATCTGACTCCTCTGGTTATAGAAGGCAGAGAGCAGATATTCTGCTTCCATAGTCCATTCAGTATCTTGTCACAGGCCCCCAATCCTGCCACTACAGCATGAAGAGCCTTAGACTGTCCATTACCAAGCAGGCTTGGCTGTTTTGTAGCGAAACTCCATCTACAAAACAGGCAGAAGGCCAGTTTTGGCCATGGCCGTCTTTATTATGTTCCTCTAGCTCGAGCTTAACCCAATGCTGAGCAGAACCCTGAAGCTGGGTGCTTGAGCTAGAAACCAGGACTGCTACCAGGCAGTTAGAGACTAAGCCAGATTTCCACCTCTTGTTTGATGAACTGCCTTCTAGTGGGAGAGACTGCTCTCACTTCCAGAATGTGTTTCTACAGACACTCAGGCAGCTGTATTTGCAAAAAAGCCTACTCCATAGATAGGCTGTTTGTGTGTGAATGGGCTCAAATAAGAAAATCATTACATTAGAGGCTTTTATTTTTATGTGAAATAAAGCAGTTCATTTTTCCTCTCTCCTTCACTGCAGGCTCCAGCTATATCATTATTTTAAGCTAAAGGGAGACCACAGTAAAGATGAAAGCCACTGGAGCCAAATGCTTGCTCTAGGTGCATGATTTAAAAGTCAAGCATGCATTCTTTCTCTTCAGAAAACATAATGGGTACCATTACTATTACACATTACAGAACATCAAATAACAGCCAGCTTTAAATGAGTGCAGTTAGGAACACCAAACCTGCTTTTCTAAAAGCAATCCAACATCTCACACAGAGGAGGCATGTGTTGGGCGTAAAGGCTCTTTCATCTCCAAAGCTTGCAAATGTTTGTATTTTGGAGGCACTCGAGTGGAAACGTCTTTATTTTCTGGGGTTACCATTATCTGTTGGATCTGGGTCTTGCCAAAACTTCATCTCTTTACCTTGCCTAATTTGAAATTAGAACTATATGACACCACTCACTGAACAATGCTGATTTTTTTTAATTACCAATTGTATGGCCTATGGCAGGCTTCTTGCTAGCTAGCTCTTTCATCTTAAGTCAACCCATTTCTATAAATCTGTATGATGCCACGTGGCTGTGGCATTACCGTCTGCTGACATCTTGTAGCTCCTTTGGCAGCGGGCTCATGTCTCTCTGCTTCTGCCTTTCTTCTTTCCTGTGTCTCCACTTGGATTTCCCACCTGCCTCTAAGCTGCCTTGCCATAGGCCAAAGCAGCTTATTTATTAACCAATGGGAGCAAAACATATTCACAGCATACAGAAAGACATCCCAAAGCACTTCTCCTCTTCTATCTAATCAAAAAGGAAGGTTTCAACTTTAACATAGTAAAATTATATATAATAGAACAATTATCAAGCAGGAATTACAGTTACAATATCTAGTCTATTTCTATTTGGCAAAATTAAAGAAAATATTCTATCTATCCTATATTTGTAAGTCTAAGGTTTCATATCTAAATTATCTTTTACCATAACCAAGGAAAATTATAACTATTTAGTCTTCAACTACATCAAAGACCCCAGAGGGATATAATATTACCTAAGTAAACAGGAAATGCATTGTAAGCAACTTCCATAATTCTAGAAATGACTGAGACATTTGGCTGCCTGGACAGTCATCCAAAGTTCCTCTGCAACATTGGGGCATCCATCTCCATCTTTAGCCTATAGGCCTAGAGTCTCCAGCAGACTTTTTAGTGAAGCAGGAAATTTGAAGGATTGTCTTGCCTATTGGTAGAGTTCATCAGTGGCTTCTCCCTGTGTCCTGCAGAATGTATGGCAGTCTCCTCTGTGAAGCAGGAACCTAAAGGACCATCTCATTCTGCTTAGGCAAAGTTTAGTAGTCACTTTCCCATGGGTCCTGCATGTCCAATCTATATAACATACTGTCAAGAAGTCTAGGCAAGAGCAGCTTCTTGCCCAAATGACCAGTTTTGCCAAGAAGAAGAAAAACCCCATATGGAGTGTCTTCAATGCCCATCTTCCTTTTCGAAGCAAATCAGTGCTGCCAGGAAGAGACATGTCTCACTGTCCAGAAAAGTCTAAATTCTTAAAACATTTTAAATGCCATATTCTGTAGGTCTTTGAAGTGTTTGAAGATTACCCACCTAATTGAAGTATATCTGTGTATACCCTAGAAAACTTAACTAACATGACTATAAGTTTGATTATCATAAATGACTAATTATTAATCTATATTTCTTAATTATACATTTCAATTTTAAAGGAGTTGCATAAACATAATACCTT
Source organism: Peromyscus aztecus (assembly GCA_902168405.1). Taxonomy (NCBI): domain Eukaryota; kingdom Metazoa; phylum Chordata; class Mammalia; order Rodentia; family Cricetidae; genus Peromyscus; species Peromyscus aztecus. The sequence goes on along the minus strand of CABHPQ010175857.1, from coordinate 8,974 downwards.
AAACAAGAGTAGGAATATATATATAGTGTAACAAAATTAATTTTAAATTTGTATCAATAAACTAAAATCCATAGCAATATAAAACAAGTTGTTGTTCTTTAAAAGTAGATTCAATAATCTACCCTTTCATCCTATAATGTCTATATCCCCCTTTCTTCTTTAGAAAGACATTGCATTTATAATCAACCCCTTTAATAAAAATAAACATTTACAAACAACATTTTGGGAATTTGGGTGTAGCTTCTCCTACTACTTCCTGCTGATTAGGGGTGCTGGCAATCTTACGGGGATGATGAAAAAATTAAGAATTATAGTTAAATCTTGGCTGCAGTCATCTGTGAGGATGGATCATCTCAACCAGTTGCTTTGAAGCTGATTTTGGATGTTGGACCATCTGGGCCATGGCTGTCATTGGAGACCTTTCAGGGGGTCTTGGCTGATCAAACCATTAGCCTGGAAGCAATCCACAGGCTCTCATCTTCTGTGGAAACAAAACCATAACCTTTTTTTCCAAAACAATGTATCCTTAGACACAAATTTTGAAGTCAAGATACCATAAATATATGCGTAACTCATCAGCCTTTAAATTACACAGAGAATCTGGATTATATTGTCTTTGGGATTTTTAACTGCAGAAAAACAATGCTGATGCTGATTCTTAAAGAGGAAGGTAAGAAAGTGCCTTGCTAAGATATTTTATTGGTTGGTCATTAAGCTTTAGTTCCAGGTAATCTGAAGGAATGCTTCAGACATTTATGACACTGTAATGAGCTCTATTTTGAGTAAAGCCATGATTCACAGCATAGAGGAATTGGTTCGAATATAGGAATACTTAACATTTCTAACAGTAAAGTAAGTGAAAGACTTCTGGCAAAGAAATCAAGAAGTCAGACTCCTCTGACTGTTCCTAAAGCCAAAGAAGCAAAGATTTATAGCATTTGCCTAGAGCCTTGCTTTATGAGATAGGATCAGCATTTAGCATAGTTCCTGGGCTGTGATGTAGAGACACACTACTACAGTTAACACAGATCCTGGGCCCTGTGATGTGAAGACACACTACTACAGTTAGCACAGTCCCTGGGCCCTGGGATGTAGAGACACACTACTACAGTTAGCACAGATCCTGGGCCCTGTGATGTAGAGACACTACTACAGTTAGCACAGTTCCTGGGCTGTGATGTAGAGACACACTACTACAGTTAGCACAGTCCCTGAGCCTGTGATGTAGGGCCACACTACTACCAGCCCTGATGGATAAAACAATATATTCCTAGGTTTTTTTTTTTTATTTCACCTGTATTTCTTATTTGGTTGCTTATTCCTTCCACCTCACTAGCATCTTTTGTGTTTATGTTTGTCTGCTTCCCTTTATGCATCTTTATGACTGAATGTCACAGTACAGGGTGTTGCAGTGGTACCCTGAGCTTGTAGCAGTGACCTTAGTATCTCCCTCTGTGTTATGTCATTTGTTAAGAATGACATAGATTTACTTACATTTTTAATTACTCCCAGAGTTAAGCATTTTTACATATTTATTGGTTACTCACATAAAACTTCTGTTCACATTTATTATCCTATTTCTCATTGTGATCCTTGTTTTTCTCATAATTTGTATAAGTTATTTATATATTTCTACATATAAATATATATAAATAAATATAAAGGTATTATCTAAGGCAATCACTCAATCTCTTCAAATATTGTCTTAGTTTTGATTCCTGTTGCTATGATAAAAATATCCTGACAAGACTATTTGAGGGAGAGCAGATTTGTATTAGCTCACATTTCCTGGTTAGAGTCCAGCTCAGCTGGGAAGTCACCATGGCAGGACTTGAGAGGGTTGCTCAGACTGTATCCTCATCAGGGACAAAGGGAATGAAGGCATGCAGGAGTCCCCAGCAAGCTTGCTCTCTCTCCTTTTCATCCAGTCCCAGGACTCAGGCCATGATCATGGTGCTACACACACTCAGCCTGGTGCTTCCCATTTCAGTAATCCATGTAAGAAAACTCCTCACAGGCATGCCCACAGGCCAACCCATTCTAGAGGACTCATCAATAAGACTCCCCTCCCAGGTAACTCTACATTGTGTCAGGTTGACGATGAAAACTATGGCTGGGGAAGATATTTCTCCTGCTCTCAGCACTCCTGAGTTGCCTCTCATTCTTTGTGTAGGACTGAAGTCTCCTGGGTCCCCACCATCCATCATATCTCATTAGCGTACCCATTGTTGTCCTCGTTCAGCTCCAGTTTGGGTGTTCATGTTGATGAGCCTTTCCAAGGTGGCTTCTGATATTCCTAGGAGACACATTCTCACAGCAGACTCCCTTTGCAATGCTCCTACAATCTTGTTACCCCCTTCTTCCACAATGATCCCTGAGCCTTACGTGTGGGAGTTGTATTGTAGGTGGATCCATTGGGACTGGACTCCACAACTGTGTTTTGATTGGTTGTGGTTTTTCTCTAACAGACTCAGTCTGTGGTAATGACAAGATTCCTTGATCAGCGGGGAGACCTCCGCTCCCTGTGGATGTAAGGACCAGTGTTTAGAATGTAGTTAGGGATTGTGCTGCGTTAGTAAAATGATGGTTGTAGGTTCTCCTCCAACACCCATCACTTCACTAGCTTTGGCTAGTTGGCTAGGTTACAGTATCAGGTATGATTCCTCTCTTGTCGAGCAGGTTTTAAGTACAATTATAGAGAGCACGCCAAATGGTTATCCAATATCAAATGGCCAGCCCCCAAAACATAAATGCAGTTAACATTATATAGACTGAGCAGGTTGGACTTATGTATTTATATATAATACATATATGTATTTAACAGCAATTTATGGAAAAAAAGGAGCCATGAATTTGAAAAAGAGCAAGGAGTGGTATATGGGAGGGTTTGGAGGGTTGAAAGGGAAAAGGAAAATGATATATTATAATCTCAAAAACTAAAAGAAATAATTTAAAAATAAAACAAACCATCACATTTGTATCCCTTATGAAATAAGGAGAGAGTCCTTGATTCCTAATTCTCCTTTCCCTTGTAAGAATGTACTATTTATTTTCAACATTGAATATTTACAATCACATTTCTGTAAAAGAAGGCCCACATCTACTGATGATTGTCTATCTCGGGCTTTTTGTTAGCTGCTATGTAACAGTCCTTCAGATAGTCTCTCAGAATCACAGTTGCCGTTACTCTGCACCTGGCATGGATGCTCTTCCTGGTGAAGGTTGTTGATGATGAAGGTTGTTGATGGTGAAGGTTATTCATGGTGAAGGTTATTGACCCCAAAGTAAGGACACTCCTCAAAGATATCTAACATGCATGGGGTGTAGCTTGTTAGCATCTTATTTTCCTGTTGTTGATAAACACCTCAGCAGGGTTTTAGCTATGGTTGCCCAGTTGTCCATCACACCAGAGTGTTGTCTCAATTCTCAACCTAGTAATATCAGATGGACAGCGTTTGTTGGAGGGGATATGCAGAATATGATTTCTAATGATCTGCCTCATTCTTGACTTTGTACCTCTGTCCTTAGGGTCACATCTACAAATAGGATCGAAGACTGGCTTGGAGGACTGAGGGCATCTTTGGAATTTGGAACATCCAAATTGTAGCCACATTAGTGAAGGAATTAGATGCCCTCAGCAATGCTGTACCATTTAATCATACATCATCTGACTCAAAGGGTTTAGGATAGTTAATTCATTTGGGGAGAGGCAAGGAAAAAATTTTATCACAGCTTTTCAAAACTGCAGTCTCCTTATTGATAATGAATTTGACTATGCATGTTTATTGGCCCCCAAAAACTCCTCTTTGTTTTGTTTTGCTTTTGATACAAGGCCTTGCCGTGTAGCCCAGTACTTGTGTAGCCTAGACTTACCTCAAACTTACGGCAATCCCTCAGAGTGCTGGAATTATGGTCATGAACACTATACCCCACTTCATTTTGAGTTTTATTTGGTTGTTTATTTAACTTATCTTTTTAACTTCTCTGTTATGGTGTCTTTTCTTATGAGTTAAATATTAACAAAATAATTCATGGTCTTTCAAAAACGGTTACAAATACTTTTCCACTTTAGTATATGATCTTCTTTTTGTTAGGATATTTGACCTTTTAAATTTTTTTCTTCTTTATTTTTAAGAAAACATGTTTTGTTGTTGTTTAGTAGTAGTAGTAGTAGTAGTAGTAGTAGTAGTAGTAGTATGTGTGCATGTACCCATGAAACGGTATTGGATCCCCTAGGCCTTAAGTCACAGTGCTGCCAGACGTGGGTGCTGAGATCTGAACTCAGATCCTCCAACAAAGAACAGCAACACTCTTAATTGCTCAGCCTTCTCTCCAGCCCATTTTTCTGTTTTATCTTTATCTAAGTTGCAAGATTTATATAAAGAATCTCCATCTATTCTTTACCCAGAGGGTTCACATGTTAACGTTCCATCCAGTGTGCTGTATTCCTCCCCCTTGCTCTTTCTAGTTCCATCTAATCTCGACTTTGTACAATTTTCAAGTTAGTTTCAAGTCAAGTTTCTCTACACAGTGCTATGGCATTTGGAGAGTTTGCAGATGATAAACTCTGTGGGGTACCCTGGTTTATGTCTTGTGAAGCTGATGTCTCTTGGAGAGTAGGCAAGACCCAGGCTGAAGGGCTCTTTGGGATAAGTGTGAGCACTTCTATTTAAAGATGTTGCTTTTCATTAGACTCAGGGAGGCCTTGAGGATGACTGCAGATTTCTGCAGCTACACCTCATATTGCCCATTGAACAGCAAACAAAAGCAGCCTACCATGCCTTGTGGGAAGAGAAAGGTACCTTGCCAAGGAAGTGGATGTCCATCTGCCCCTTCTCCCACAGTCAGCACAGCTTAAGTCCCAGTCTTTGGATGGGTCACCACTGCAGAAGGAACAAGGGAGGCCAGCAACATGGAGTTCCAGGAAGCCCCTGCTCGCCCTGCTACGTGGCTTCCAAGCAGAGGGCTTTGAAGACTGACTTAACCACTTGCCTGCACAGCTACTCCACAAGGCATCTGCAGGCTTATGTGACTTTTTCTGAATTACTATTTCCCCAGTAGTGACCAAAAGAATTCCCTTGGATTTTATAGAGCTCTCTACACACATTATGAATGTTGCCAGGGTTAGGGTTTGAGATAACAAGATGTCAGCTCTCCAAAGACTGAGCTCTGTGGTCTGGGCCAATTACAAATGTTGCTTTTCTTTCATGGGCTCATAACCACATGATCAGACATAGGCTTTCAGCTCCATCCCTGGCAGGGTATCATTTTGGAAAGAAATTAAGAACTCATTGAAGAGGGTTGGAGGGATAGGTGAGCAGTTAAGAGTGTTTGCTCTTCTTCCAGGGGATGAGTTCAGTTCCTACTACCCATGTGTGGCATCTCACAGCCCCCTGTGACTCCAGCTCCAGGAGATCAAATGCTGTTTTCTGACCTCTGGGGGCACTTGCACACAGGTGGCATACACTCACATAGGCACACACACCTACACATGAATAAAATAATAAAAACAAAAACTTTAAAAAGAACTCACTGCATGTGAGCTGGAGGGAGAACACCAGCCTTCACTAAGATGCCTGAGGGGCAGGAGGGAAGCTGCTAGACACGGCTCACGAAAGCCTCCGATCTCTCCTGGACCGCTCGCCCACAGGTGACCCCCTCATAGTAAACTCTCAAATCTCTGTCTTCTCCCTGCTCCCTGGAGGCCAATGATGGGATGTGCCTCCACTCCACCCATGACCTCCCAGACTAACCCTCTGCTTGAATGGGAGCTACGTTGTCCACTGGCTTTGAGCATTGTGCCCCTTCCCATGCCTCTCCCATTTGCATTTTGTAAGACCCAACTCAGCGAAATGAGCATCTTCTTTGAAAGCAAAGGAAGAGAAAAGCAGCCATGTCTATTAGTTTCATTTTCTCCCTGTTGTGTGCATGGCAGAGGCGGTTGAAATCCCTCCAAGGTGTGCACTCTGAGGAAGAGACCAATTTATCTTCTTGCTTCTTCATCATAGCCAGAAAACCAAAAAACCACAGAAAGTGCCTCAGCATGTACCAGCAGAGGGAGGCCCTGGGCCTGAGGCCATCTCTAGCACTCGGGGAAAGAAGGGAGGGAGGATAGAAGGAAGGAGGGAGAGAAGAAGGAAGGAAAGATTTTAGATTTTTATAGAGTTTCCATGCAGCTATGACATCAGTCTTTCTTCAAAACAAAAACAAATGCTTCATTTTACTCAGTAAATGCAAGGACTGTGGACTTTGCCAGAATCGACCAGCAAGGACCTGGCCTCTGTGTTCTCATTGCCTGTCTTTCCCTTCCCTCCTCTTTGGCTTCCTGAACTTCTGCAGAATCTTCAAGAGGGTCAGGGCTTTCTGAGAGAAACCAAGCATGAAATCTTACCATTTCCAATCAGACCAGTGAAAACCTTCTTTCAAAACCCCTGATCTGCAGCTATGAGATCAGCTATATATATATATATAATATCATCCTTAACACCTCCTGAATTCTTCCTCAATCTACTCATTTAGTATGTGGCTCTTTCCCGCCTCCACCCTGGTCCATTGTGTCTCCAGCTCACTCCACCTCCACCATCACCCTGTTACATCATCACTTCACCCCCAGACATCGTCCCACCATCCCCACTCTCACCACTCTGAAAAGCCCTCTCAGCTCAGCTCTGCTGTAACCAGTAACTGGTCAGTGCCTCTCCACTTGACTTCTGCTAACAGGCACAAGTAATACCATAACCCAACCAGGTTCCATAAAGATAGGATGTGTCTTCCACTCCGTTCTCTCAGATACTACCAAAGTCCACAGCAGTGGCACCTACATGGGTTAAGCTCCTGCAAAAGAACTGAAAATAATCTCCCCCAACAAGAATTTCACGCATAATGACTTCACCATTTTCTTTGGTTTGCAGTGAGCCAAGAACTATTTTTCTGTGTCACTACCACCTGCCACCAGCCCCAGCTGGCAGTGCCAAGCTCCTGTTTATCAACTTTTGCTTTGCTGTCAAGGCTTAGCTCTGATGTCATTATTACTTTGGCGGTGCTGAACAGGAGGCCACTGTGGAGCTCCATGTCCCCAAGCATGCAGCATGCAGATGTGTCTCTGCCCTGATTCTGGAGCTGGCCTGAGACTGTTTCCTCCAAGTCTCTTCATTTACATGGTTGGCCAACTAGGGCAGGCGTGATGGAGTGACATTCCCAGTGTTACTGCAGTGGACTCTTGAGGTTTTTAACTATCCGTTTCCAATCTTTGGGAAACTGGGTTAAACAAGTCTAATAAATGGTGATATTTCTCATGTCCTTTCAGTTGTTGCCCTTAATTGAAGTTCTTAGTCTTCACTGTGAAGATGTGCACTGAGCCCATCTGACAGTGGGTTACAATCTCCTTCAGCTTTTGTAGAGGGCCTACCTACCTAGCTTTGCAGTTTAAACTTCTCAAACCCTGCTACACATTTTGAAAGCTTTGTAAATCCTAGGAATTGACCTTGTAAATGCAGGCAACACTCTATGACTGAACTAGATCCCTACTCCAAGAGCTTTGAGAATTCGAATAGACATGCCAGCCCAGACCAACTAAATCAGAAGCTCTACACTGAATCTGAGATTCAATATTGTCTTAAAACTCTTCAGAGTTACGAAGCAGAGCCCTGTCTGAAATTCTGGACATGGTAGCTTTCAACTCTGGCTGCCTGCTACAATCACCTGAAAAGTAATCCAAGACAACTAGAACCTGCCCCCATTTCTAAACATTCCAGCCTGGTGGTGGAGGATAGGACTTCTGGCATCCCACTTTGGATTCTGATTCCTTAATGTTTTCTACATCCAGTACCCAGAGAGAGTGGGTATTCTCATGTGTGGTAAGGAGTTTCAGAATCCCTGGGAAATTTAGCTTAAAGGGGGGGGGGCAGCACCTTTGTCATATAGCTATATCTAGTGACAAATGGAAGGACCCCATGGGCCTAAGTAACTCTCCAGATGATTCTGATACAGAAGTTTGAGAACCACTGATAGGGGTCTTGTGTGTGTGTGTGTGTGTGTATGTGGACATTTTGTCTCTGAGATTGTATATGTGCGTGTGTATGGGTGTGCATGTGTGTGTGTGTGTGTGTGTGTGTGTGTTTCATTTGCACAGTATCACATTGTAGTTCCTGGTATTTTTCTGCCAACACATTATTATTTCCTCATCCCCTTCACGTTCCCCTGGCTCTGTGCTTCTAAACACTTGATCGAAAAGCAACATTTACTAGCCGAATTTATTGGCTTGTTTTTAGGAAGCAAAGACACATTTAAGTGTCTTACTTAAGTCTTACGTTTTGATGTTCAGAATGAAGTAACCAGTGTCCCCCACAGAACATAGGTGAAAGTTTTCCCATGCCTCTATTAAGGATCAGGGGACATAGGACTCTTCATGGCCATGGTCAGACCATCTCATATCCTTGTATCAATTCCCATGAGCTTTTTTAAACTTTAAAACTTCTTGATGTTTCTATCAATAGTGCTTTTATAGATCTCAATTAAACCCCATTTGAATAATGAAATTTTGAATATTCTTAAACCCCAAATTTCTCAACTCAAAGTGGGAATTAGCATCCTATACTCTTTATCTAAGTAGAATAGAAACGAAGTTATCAGGATACCAGTTACTGCCACATGATCTTTAGGCTAGTCTTTAAGTATTATTATAAAGTCAAGATCAGTCTATGCACATGAATATAAACAAGCCTCATACTCAGGAAGGCATGATGAAAATATTCCTGAAGGTCTCAACTATTTGATGCCATGCCCAAAAGTAGATCAAGAAATAATTGGCAGAGGCTGGAGAAATGGCTCAAGGGTTAAAAGCACTTACTACTCTTACAAAGAACCTATGTTGAATTCCCAACACCCATAACTGCCTGTAATTCCAATTCCTGGAGACATGCAGTCATGTGGTGTGCATAAACTCATACAGGCACATACACGTAAGTAAAATAAT
>CABHPQ010175855.1:0-49705 GCA_902168405.1 Peromyscus aztecus | reverse complement strand
GACGACTCTGGAATCAGCTGTGGAAGAAATTCAGCTAGTTTTGCTTTTAGTCCCCTGATCACATTAGCAGGGAAGCTGGCTGGCTAGCCTCCTGGAGAAGGAGCAGGGTGGAGTTGGTGGGGCAGGTGTACCAAGGCTGGGAGGCCACCCTGGAACACATCATGCTAATGTATGCAAATGTCCAAATGAGGATGTTCTTAAGGACATCCAAATAAATTAGGAAAAACTGTTTGTGATTAATGAGTACAGTCGGGTGAGAGTCCCCCAAAGAACACTCCAGCCCCTTCTTGTGCTGCCCTTAGGTGGGCCAGTGTGAGGCCAGAGCAGAGGAGACCCTGACCCAGACTGCTGGGGAAGCTGTGAGGTCAGAATACAGGTTCAGGTACTAGCAGCAGGGCTTCGTGTTTGTCCCACCCTCTCACCCAGAAAGCTCACCTCTTCTTCCAGCTTCAGTGACCTCTGCAAGATGCTTGCAACCAACCTTGTTTACAGAACTGAAAACACGTGGCTTGCTACCCTACCTGAACATCCCTCCACCCCACCCACCCACCCACCCCCCCACCCCCCTACCCCCCCACTCCCCCACCCCCGCAGCATTCCAGGACATCATCTGTCTTTAGGCAAGCGGGGCGTATAGGTTAGAGGCATTTTCGTTTTATAGATCTCTTAGGCACAGTAATTTAAACTTAAAACATAACTTTAGCCCTCACAGTAGCCCAGGCTAGCCTTAAACTCATGGCATTCCTCTTGCCACAGCCTCTTGAATGTTGGGGTTACAAGAGGGCACCTCCACAGACAGCAGAACTTATAGCACAAATCACCCCCCCCTTTCCTTTACTTTCTTACTTCTTTCATCAAATATTTATTGGCTCATCTTGTTCCTGAGGCACTGTGCGGGGTTAGGGACACAACTCAGTGAAGAACAGGAGTCTGGGCTGGAGTCAGCAAGCAAGAAATGGGTCAGGGTTCCATGAAGAAAGTGGGTAGGTACATCTGAGGCCGTGAAGGGAGATGGCTAGAGGCGAACACTTGGGGCGGTGATGGTTAAGTTGATTAGGGAACTATAGAAGCTGGTCCACTTGGGAGGTCCAGAGATGGCAGGGGAACCTGGCCAGGGCCTTCCGTGTGCCCCACTTAAAACAACAGTGATTCAAAGTGGAGACCAACAGAAGCCCTGCTGGATAAACCCAAGGGTCAGAGAGCACTTGCTAAGGTCACATAGCTACTAGGTGACAATTGGTTTGAATTCAGGTTGAATCCAGTGACCGGGTTTTTATTTAATGGCATCTGCCTAAGAAGAAGCACTAACAAAGCTCATCCAGCTGCCAGAATCTTCTGAGAAAGACTAAGTTTGTCCTGAAGGAAAAGTGAGCTGGAAATCATGTCACTAAAGGAAACTATGGGGAGGAGAAAATGTGTAAATTTTCAAACCCTTAAAATACATCCACATAGGTGGGCTTGGGAGATGGTTCATTGGATAAAGTGCCGTGCAAACAGGAGGACTTGCCTTCAGATCCTCAGCATGCACATAAAAGCCAGGTGTGGTGGCCCACGTCTGTAATCTCGGTTCTGTGAGTGTAGAGACAGGCAGATGCTGGAGGCTTGCTACCAGCCAGTCTAGTCAATTGGTGAGCCTCAGGCTCAGGGAAGACACCTTGTTTCAAAAGATACGGTGGATGTGAGAGAGGAAAACACCTGGCTTTAATCTCTGGCCTCCACACATACAAGAGGACTGGAGACAGTCCTCACAGGGCTAGAGATAGAGCTCAGTGGGTAAAGTGTTGGCCTAACATTCACTAAGCCCCGAGTTCAATCCACAGATCCACACAAACCAAGCATGGTGGTACATGCCTCTAATCTCTGTACTCAGGAGGTAGAGCAGGAAGATTGTTGCAGAATATTCCTTTACACTGTGTGAAAATGTGGTTGGTTTAATAAAGAGCTGAATGGCCAATATCTAGGCAGGAAGAGGTTAGGTGGAACTTCTGGGGACAGAGAGGTCTCGGGGAAGAAGAAAGAGAAAGTCACCAGCCGGATACAGAGGAAGCAGGACATGCAGGAGGAGAGGTAAAAGCCATGAGCTGTGTAACAACATGTAGATTAATAGAAATGGGCTAATTTAAGTTACAAGAGCTAGTTAGAAACAAGTCTAAGCTAAGGCTGAGCTTTCATAATTAATAATAAGTCTCTGTGTCGTGATTTGGGATCAGAAGTTCAAGGTTGTCCTCTAATACTTAGCAAATTTAGGGTAAGCCTGGCCTATATGAGACCCCACCACCTCCAATAAAATATATAAAGGCCCCATCAACCTCTCGTAAGGAAACCAAGCTTCACACACCACCTGTTACCTGCACCAGAGCAGGGAAATAAAGGTTCCCCTTGTCCAGTATAGAAGCTGGAAACTGAAGGGCAGAGATGAGGGTGCACTCCAGGGTCACGGGGCACAGTGAAGGGAAGTGAAGATCTCTGCAACTGTTTGCCCAACACAGACAGAAGTTTGCTCTCCTCACACTCAAGAGGCATGCTCAGGGTGGAGGCCAGTCCCCTCAGCCAAGCCTGACCAGAACACCCTGAGTACAGAACAGAGAAGCTCTTGACCTTTAATGCAGGGATCTATTCTGTTCCTTTCAGACATACAGGCCTGCTCGGGCCACACAACTTCCTTTAAAGGCTTACATAATGCCTTTTCCCCTTTCTGTGGTTTACAGAAGGCCAGTTTTATCCCAGTAGCAGGAGGTCACAAGCTCCTGCACGTGTATTCTGGCTGGTTAAGACAGCTGTGGGCTACGGAATGGAAGATGGAGTCTGCTGGAAGGCATCTGAGTCTGTTAAACTTTTTTTTTTTTTTCTTTTTAACCTTAAAGAAAGTTTCTGGGCGCAATGGCACACACTTTCAGCCCAGTGCTCAGGAGGCAGAGGCAGATGGATCTCTATGAGTCTGAGGCCAGCCTGGTCTACATAGTACATTCTGAACCAACTGGGGCTTGTCTTTAAAAAAAATAAATAATAAGACAGAGAAAGATGCCTGAGGCCAATGAAGTGGCTCAGCTGTTGTGGAATATTTGTTTACACTGTAAAGATGTAGCTTTGCCAGGGCGCCTGCTGATTGGTTTAATAAAGAGCTGAATGGCCAATAACTAGGCAGGACTTCCAGACAGAGAGAAAAGAAGAGGGGATGAATCTAGGCATGGGGGAGAAGAGGAGACAGAAAGGAACAGGACATGCAGGAGGAGAGATAAAAATCATGAGCCACGTGGCAGAGCATAGATTAATAGAAATGGGTTAATTTAAGTTTTAAGAGCTAGTTAGAAACAAGCCTAAGCTAAGGCCAAGCTTTCACAATTAATAATAAGTCTCTGTGTCCTGACTTGGGGGCTAGCGGTCAAAGAAAGCCTGCCACACTCAGCAGCTAAAGACACTTGCCACCAAGCCTAACGACCCGACTTTGACCCACACAGTGGAAGGAGAGAGCCAGTCCTGAAAGTTGTCCCCTGGCCTCCACACATTGTCCATGGCACATACATACACACATACACACATACCATCAGAAACAAATGAAGAATAATCCGTGTCACACAAAGGAACATAAGAACAAAAGAAAAGTAGCTCAGCAAGGCTTTTTCTTTTTCTTCATACAGGGTGTGCCAAGTCCCAAACCGGGTTAACAAGCACACTTGGCCAAAATGGCTTCCATCTGCTGCTGCTGGTGACTGTGCCTCATCCCGTCGGTGAGAGCCCAACTTTACAATCTCATGCAATTGGCTAATCTGTGCAAAGGGGAAGGAGTCAGTTCAGGAAACACGAGTCCTTGCAGGGCTAACTACCTTTGAGAGAAAAAAAACTTGTTTCTCACAATGCATACCTACATATATGTTCACATACATATACACACACACATATATACACATACATATTTACACACACATACACTTATATGCATATATGCATACATATATTATAAATGTACATATATAAACATTCATGTATCATACATATATAAACAAATATATACATACACATACATACATGCACATATATACATGTATATACACACATGCACATATATGTATACATGCATGCATACATACATATATCATACAAATCCATAATACATACATACTTCAGAGGAAAGCAGGAGCTATGTCATCACCACAAAAGGAAACACAGAAAGAACCAGACACATGGTGCTTGAGAACATGTGCCCTGCCCTTTCCTCTCTGCTCTCAGGGCTGCCTATCCAGAGCATGTGTGACCCTGTCTGTGGTCATATGCAACTCTCACTCAGGCAGACTGCAGCTCCCCGGCCTTCTGATGAGCTGAGACTGGTTCAGTGTTGTGTCCTGTTGCCTCCCCTCCTTCAACATCCCTTCAGTTTCTACTGCTGTGGAATAACCTTTTTGTATACTCTGAAGATGTGTCACTCCGATTGGCTTAATAAAAAACTGAACGGCCAATAGCCAGGGCAGAGAGGATGCTGGGAAGAAGAAAATGGAGACATGAGGAGATGCAGAGAAATGGATGGGCAGTGCAGAGATGAGGTAACAAAACCACAAGGCAGAAAGTAAATTAATAGAAATGGGTTAATTTAAGTTGTAAGAGCTGGTCAGGAACAAGCCTAAGCTATCAGCCGAGCTTTTGTAATTAATAAGTCTTCATGTCATTATTGGGGAGCTGACAGTCTCGACGAATAATCCACCTACATTCTACTCTCTAGTTCCCCTGCTGGATCAAACCCAGGTGCGGCTGGGTGCCCCCATTCCCTGGCTTCTGTGCCCTGCCCTCCTCCCACTTCCCCCTACCCCATGTTTCCTGGATAAATCAGCTCCCAAAAAAACTCCTGAGACCCAAATCCTTGTCTGCCTCTGTAATGGGGCAATTTGACTACCTTAAACTACATTTCCCAGAATCCCATTTCCTGTAAGGTCAGATCACAAAGAACTTCCTACAAGAGGCCCGGAGAATACAGGGAACACAGTGTAGTTGCTGGACCGCCTTACCTTGTTGACCTGAGGTCTAGGGGTGTGTATTTGGCTCAGTGATAACCCTTATCTCCTCCACCACATACCATCAAAGGGAACACGAACAGATGCTCAAGAGTTCTCACTGGGCCCCAGCTCAGGCTTCTGAGTTCCCCTCATCTTTGTCGCCCCCCACTTTCTACCTGCCTTGCATTCCCAGCTAGCTACGCCCCTTTTATGCTTCCAGCTCAAAGCCAGGCTCAGTGACCCCAGGGTTACAAAGATGTAGTGTGTGAGGTCAAACCCTCGTGAGGAATCCATGAAATGTGAGTGTATATTCTCCAGAAGAAACCCCAGAGGTCAAGTGTCAGAGGTCAAACGTGTCCGTGAGGCTCAGGCAGATCCCCGTTGGGGATCCCCAAAGTAGCTTGGTTCTTTCTAGTGGTGGCTGGTGTTCTGACAGAGTCCCCGCTGACACTCCATGACCGGATTCTGCTTTGGGGAAGAGAAATTCCCAGGATCTCCTGCTCCACTGTGGAACTGAGTCTTTGCAGGTAGACTGGGGCAGGACAGGGGCATTGTATCCTCAGGAAGATGGCTGAGTTCCTTTCGGCCCCTCCCCCAGCTGTATACCCACACCTCCTCCTGTGTCAGAGAACAACATTAGCACCCTCTCTAGCATCCAAGAAAAAATATTTCTGTTCAAACGTCAACAACATTATCACTTGTTTTTTAAGTGGCGGCATATCCCCTGGTGCTCTCCGTTAAGATCCTCAATGCAGATTCAGCCTGTTTATGACTCAGTTCCCCAGGGCTGAGTCAGACACCAGGCTCCAAGGAACTAGGAAAGACCCAGCCAGGCTTTGACCAGTGAAAGGTGCTAAAGGGTCCGCTGGAATCTGGCTGGAATTCTCTGAGGATTCTAGGAAGCAGGGCCCCGAGAAGAGTGGGTGAAATGCTCACCATCCTGCAAGCAAAGTTCTTGTTTCTCCTAGTGCTCTGAATTTACCGCTAAGTCACATGTACGTCTGCTCCAGCTGACACTGACTCCTCAGGAGTCAGCCCCTGAAGGATTGGCTCCTAACCACCAGGTGAGGCTTGGGGTGAGTAGTTGGTGAGATGGAAAGAGGGGGGAGAGAGGAAGGGAGGAAGGAAGGAAGGAAGGAAGGAAGGGAAGACTTCAGCTAATAGCAACAAACTTAGAACTAGCTGTCACACCTAAAGGTCTGGGAATGTAGCTTAGTTGGTAGGGTGCTTGCCTAGCATTCATGAACCCACAGGTCTGCGCCCCAGCACCACATACACTGGACGGTACTGACACACAGGCTGGCACAAGCCTGTAAACCCCAGGACTTTGGAAGTGGAGGCAGAAGGTGGATCAGAAGTTCAAGGTCATCCTTGGCTGTAGTCCTGCTTTGCCTCAGCTGCCATCCTAACACAGCCTGGAGTTATCTGAGGAAGGCTCCTGTGAGGGATTTCTCAGATCAGGTTGGCCTGTGGCCGTGTCTGGGATTTGTCAAGCATTAGACTAATTAGATTGTCTTGAATGATGATTGATGTAGGGGGCCCAGTCCACTGAGAGCAGCATCACCCCTGGGCGGGTGGGACTGGGCTGTATAAGAAAGCTGGCTGAGCAATCTAGAAAGCCAGTCAGCAAGCAATATTTCTCCATGACTCCTGCTTCAAGCTCTCGCCTTGAGTTCCTGCCCTGACTTTCCCCAATGATGGTCTATGACCTGGAAGCGTAAACCAAAAAAAAAAAAGATCCTTCCCTAGCGTTCATGAAGCCACATTGCTTTTGGTCAGTGTGTTTTAATCACAGCAACAGAAAAGAAACTAGAACATCTCCCTAACAAAGTGTAGGCCAGTCTGGGTCACGTGAGACTATCAAAAAATTAAAATCTTCCTGGAGCCCACTGCCTATGGTGGGACACCTTACACAGCCTTGGTGCAGGGGGAGGGGCTTGGACCTGCCTCAACTGAGTGTACCAGGCTCTGCTGACTCCCCATGGGAGACCTTGCCTTGGAGGAGGTGGGAATGGAGAGTGGGATGGGGGGGAAGCTGGGGGGTGAGAGGAGGCAGGAGAGGGGGATCTGTGGTTGGTATGTAAAATAAATAGAAAATTTCTTAATAATAAAAAAAGAAAAAAATTAAAATAAAAAATAAATGAAGAAAACCCTAGAAGTCATGTCTCAGCCCCTAGTCCAGTCGAAGCCCTTTCCTTCATGTCTTCTGTACCCCAGCCTCAAGCTTATACCCCAACAAAACCACAATTGCCCCTCCATCAGTTACCCAGAATTCTTCTGAACTATTCACTTAAAATCCACTTGTGTCTCTCACCAGGAATCCACCTCCTCATGTCAGAAAGGAGAACTTTGGGACACCCCACCCAAGACCCTTTAGATGTGAGGACATGCAAAGCCTGGTGGCTAGGGTGTCATCGCCTAGCCCAGCAAATGACAGTCTCCAACTGTGGAAAGGACCCGAGCATTAGATAGCCTTCATCCCTCCTCACCAGTACCTCCAGCCTCGAAGTCCCTGCATGATGGTCACCGCGAGATATTAGCATCTAAATTATTTCAAGGAGATATAATAAGATTCACCCAGCAGGCCATTAATGACGAGAGAGATTATTACTGGAAAAATTCCAAGACTGACTTGGAGCAGAGGTGGTTCATCTAAATGACCCATTCCCTGCACCCCAGATCACCCTGCTCCCCAGAGATGATTTGGATTTGAAAAAGTAACTGCCACACAGTGTGCTCACGTTTATGCAAGAGGGGCTTCCAGAAGGAATCCCTGGAGAGTTCAGGTCGGGAGTGCATGGCGGTGAGGTAAATGAGATGTTCCCTGAATTGTAAGAATGTTCTGTGGCAGAATTTACAGGAAGCATCTCGAGTCTCCATATTTGGCAGGCATCCAGCCAGAGTTGTCAAGTATTAGATTAATTTTAATTCCATGCAAAAAAACCACGTTCGTGTAGTGTTGCAATCGAGACTGAGACATACAAAAGCCAAGAGTCCTTGAAGTACATCATTCCAAAGCCTGAGCCTTCTTTCAAGCATCCATCAAAAAAGAGGCTCATCCTCAGAGTGTTACCCAGCTAGTTACTGCCTTCACACTGGGCCACTTCGCCAAGTAAACGGCCTGAAGGGTTGGAGCTGTTGATTAATGTCACCCCACAGCTTCTGGTCGTAAGAGTTAAAAAATCAAAGCCTCTGACATGATGGTGTTCAAGTTAGCCTCCATGGTCTAACCTCAAAAATCTTTCCCCCAGCCTCATCTATTAGTACCTCTGTGTTCCACAGGCTGCCACGGCACCAGCCCTTTCATTACCTTTGGTCCCCTTAGCTTGAACTTGAACCTGCTCCACTCAAAACCCTGGAAGGAAGCAATCCAGCACACTGCATCCTGGGGCACCTGCTCCACCAAGCCCCAGCCGCTGCTTGAGAAAGGAACCACCTGACTCATAGAGGGCGGGGCATTGGCTCTCCACCAGCCAATCAGAATGTCTCTTGGAATTCTGACTGCGGAGATGCAAAGGGTAGTTAGCAGGTAGCAGCGTTCAGCAACGAAGCAGGAAGACATTTAAAGCCAATGCGCAGTAAGGAGAAAGCAGAATCGCCCCAGAGAGAGGAAAGTGCAGGGGGAACATCTCGGAGGGCAGCATTGGCCCTCAGGCCTCTTTCTGCCCAGGTCACGTCAATGGGATGTGGACCTGTGAAGAAACTTACTTTAAGGAATCGGTTCACATTATTACTATTTTCGGAGGCTGAAGAGTCCAAAATCTCTAGAGCAGGTCAATAGTCTGGAGACCCAGGATGTTACTACTGTTGTTCAAGTCAGAGGGCCGCCTGCCGTAGAAGGCCCTCTTGGTCTGTTCTAGTCAGTCCGTCAATGGAGGGGGTAAGGCCCACCTACATAACTCACAGCTGGCCACTGTCAATCTCACCCATAAATACCCCACAGGAACATCCATGATAATGCTTGACCCTCATGCTGTCCCAGGAGTATAACCTCACATGCTTACATGGTCAGGTGTGTGCGTGCGTGTGTGTGTGTGTGTGTGTGTGTGTGTGTGTGTGTGTGTGTGTTGTGCACATGCATGCACATTCCTGCCTAGAACCTAGACTCTCAGAGAAGGAGGAAATGTTCTAGATGAACAACAAACCCACAGGCATGAGAAACCAGGCCAGGGGCAGAGTATGCCCTTGGCCCGTGTGCTTCCCTGTCCAAACGCGTGACCAAGTTGTCCAGCCACTGGCCTGGGGGACTGTTTGGCAGTTTGCACTCGTTGTTGGAAGAACTGTCCTGGGGCTGAGACGTGACCCATTGATGTGCGCCCAGCTCTGTTGTACAGTCTTGGGAAGACAAGAGCAAGACAGAGCAGAGCTGGCGATCTTTCTAACCCTTCCCTTCACTAGTGCAGCGAGCCAGGTGGGCAGCGTGGTTAGCCGCAGGTTTCTCCCCTTGGCTGTCCTGTCTCACCCATGTTGAGCCAGTGACCAGTCCTCCCACACCCCCTTCCCTTGGGAAAGTTTTCTGAGGACCAACGATCCAGAGAGGAAGCACAGCTTGCCTTCAAAACAGTTCCCTTCTGGATTTTGTTCTTAAACTCTGAGCTCTTTAAGGAGAGTCTGTCCGTATCTCTCCTGCCTATAGCACCTAACACCTAACACACATGCTTTGAACACGTACACCTATGCATAAACATGTGCACATGAGTGCACACACATATAGATGTGCATGTACCTACATGTATACATCTGTGGTCACAGATATGTGCATACCTGTATGTATATGTGAACACATGTGTACACACACACCTGCATGCAGCTGCACACATACATCTGTGTCATCACACAGAGATACATGTATACACCTATATACATGCATACAAGCATACATCATGTGTCAGCACTCATATACATGTATACATGTATGTATACATGCATATATACAACTATATGTTTGCATGCACCTGCAGCATCCATCTGTCTTCACAAACCCGCATGCACTCACATTCATACATTCACACATACATATGCCTGTACATGTGTATGCACACGCATGCATACATCTGCCAAATACATGCACACGCATTGTGGTAGTTTGAGTAAGAATGGCCCCATAGGTTCACATATTGGAATACTTAGTTATCAGGGAGTGGGGCTGTTTGAGAAAGAATAGGAGGCGTGGCCTTGGAGGAAGTGTGTCACTGGGGTGGGCTCTGAGGTTACAAAAGCTCACACCAGCCCAGTTCTCTCCCTTCCTGCTGCCTGCAGATCCAGAACTCTCCGCTACTTCTCCAGCACCACACCTGCCTGCTGCCACGCTCCCTGCCGTGATGATTAAACCTCTGAAGCTGAAAGCCAGCCCCATGAAATGCTTTCTTCCTTAAGGGTTGCCGTGGTCATGGTGTCTCTTCACAGCAATAGAACACTGACTGCGACACACATGTGTACACACATGCATGAACACTAACTCTAGCCATGCTGAACTACCCCCTAAACTCATCACTTTCTCCTCCTGCATGTCCCCTAATACCAGGATCTTCATATGTGCTATTGCTCCCTTCCAGAATATTCTACCCATTTCCTTTTTCTACCTAGGTATTTCTTAATCTTATGCCATGTCCACACTTGAGCTTCTGACGTGTTTACCTGTCTAAGCAACAAAAGGCATGTCTGTCATGTACACTATTGTGTGTATCCTTGATACCTGAATGAGCTAATATGACAATGTGTGGTATGAGTAGATGGATGAATGGATGTATGCATGGGATGTTGGATGGATAAATGAATATAGAATCAATTCATTAACTCTTATCCTCATCTACCTCAGGGAAATAGTTTCAGCCTGGCCCTCAGCACCCCCATTGGGTCCCCAGGATATTAGATCTGTGAGCCAAAATGTCATTCAGACACAGTTCCCTCTGTGCCGGGGCTCTGGAGAATCCTCAAGTTCAGGAAAACGGGTGCCCATGGTTTGACTATGATGTAGGAGCCTTCTCAAGTCCTCCACATGGTTAACGACCTGTCAGGCTGGCCTGACCCTCTCAGAGACACTTAGAAAGTGAAAGCCCTCTGCTGATAACATATCAAGAAATCTCTGCGAGATAGGTTCCCTGACTGGGGCCAAACTGATGACCATGCCGAGCTGAGAGATAATGGGTGAGGGCTCCCAGCAGGAGCTGGGGATGAGGACGGGAATGAAAAATGGCGGCTTCATGCTGGCCTTCAACATGAGTCTGTTCTGAGACAGAACAAATGAGGCTCCTGTCCTTGAGGAAGGCTCTAGGGAGAGTTTTCTCTAGGCCACGGAGGCAGGGCACAATCTGGATGCCTCATAAGTCTGCTTCCCTTCCTGCCTCCGTGAGGCGGGTGTCTGAGTGACCCTGTTTTCGAAGCCTAATTCTCCTTTCCACTCTGTACCCCCACCTGGCACTCCCCCGGGGGCTGCTACCCCTGGAAGCCACAGACCATCTTCCCCAAATCTCTCTTTTCTTCCCTGTCCCCATCTCACAGAGCAAGAGTCCCCGTCACTGCCCACTCCCAAGTGACTCCCTAAATATTCCCTGCACTTTGCTCCCCCAGTGCCCACCTTGGTCCAAACTTGAAATGGAGCTCATCAGCCTTCCAAACTGAGTGCCCTCCTCCAGAGTCACCAGCACACAGCTGTTGCCTCACAAGAGAATCATCTCCCTGCCTTTTCTAGCACATGGCACTGGCCACCCTCCATGGCTCAGGGTCCCTTTCTCAAGTCCCTCAACCTCTTGCTTAAACGGTCACTCCTTCCTCTTCTGTTTCCAAGTTCTCTCTTCCCCCTTCTACAGGGACATTTGTGGTTGTATTTAGAACCCCCCCCCCCCAGATAATTCAGGGTGACTGCTCCATTGCAAAGTCCTTAGTTCGGTCCCATCTGCAAAGGGTTTTTGCCATCTAAGGTAACATTGAGGGCTGGGGATATAGCTCAGTGGCAGAGGGCTTGCCTTAGCATGCATGCATCCCTGGGTCCAATGCCCAGTAATGCAAAGTGAAAAGTGCTATTTCAGGTTCATAGGATGCATCCAGGCAGCCAGGGTGGCATGTTCCAGAATGTCGTAACTTCCGTGGTGATGCCAGTCAAAGAGTGCAGTTGCATCCAAGAGGGCTCCACAGCTTCTGACTTGAGCCAACCAGTGCCATCTCCACTAACCACAGAGAGAAGAAAAGCGGGTAGCCAAATTTGGAGGATGTCTTGAAGGCCTCCTGAGGTGGGCATGTGTATCTGAAGCTTAGGGGAGCCTTCAGAATGGTTCTAGAGTGTGGAGCTTGATGCTGAATGGCCGGAGAAGGGAGAGCTGCAGGGGGACACCAGTAGGCTGGCACAGGAGCCCAGGCAGGAAGCCTGGGCAGGAAGGCTCTTGTTCTAGATGATGGACAGGGAGAGTGAGGGAGTTCTGCTATTATTACATATACGCCCTACGGTTCTTTTAATCAGGTAAGATTGAGTTGTTCGTATTATTTGGGGTTTCTCTTCGCAGTGGGTCTTGCAGTTCTTGGAGGTGTTTCACATTAGCACTTAAAGACACATCTTGTTCTTTTTGAACCACTCCGTTAGAGCCCTGGCTGCACTTACCTTAACCAGCAAGTTCCCAGTTTACCTAACTCTTCTGCTGATGGTGGCCACTTAAGTTGCTACCAACTTTTAGCTTCTAGAAGCCATCCCTGCTCAGATGCCTCCTGTGAGGATGGCTCTGGGACAGATAACTCCTAGCTATGCAGGCCAGTTGCAGCATTTTGATTTTTGATGGATGCTATTAAGAGATTCTCCAAAGATACTCCAACTGCTCCCCTCACCACCCACTGTGCAGGAGAGGACTCATTTCTTCGCCCCTTCCCAACACTAAAATGGTGGTTATCCATATTTATAAGTTTCCATCAGCCTGATGAGGGGAAAGGCGGCTGGTTTGGGTTTGGCTTTGGCTTTCTGGTGAGGTGAAATCTATTCCATTTCCGTTGCCTGGAATGCAGCTTTATCAATATTGGCTCTTTTTCTGTTGGGCTGTTCATCTTTTTCTTATTGATTTTTAGGTCTTTGTGATTGACTGGGTACGGAGAATGTGAAAGTGGGGAGAATTAAAAGGCACACCTTTAAAAACATCCTTAGGCTTGGGCAAAACTAAAGGCTATGAGGCTGTTCTCTGGCTCTGGAGCCCCAGAGGGCCAGTACTCAAGTAAGGCTGTAGGTTACACAGTGAGATGGAGGCTGGGGCCACATGCTGGGTGGCTGTCACTGTCCCTTGGAAGGGGCGTTGGCAGCCCCAGACTTGTAGCAGTAATGGTTGTCATTCACCAAAGAGCCACAAGCCACTTAGGCTGACCATGAGCCAGATACTGTCCTGGGCAGGCAATAGTTTAGAAAGGAAAGTAGAACATCAACGTGAAGCAAAACTCGATAAGCAAATCTTAGGCAGTGATACATGTTGTAAATGATTCAGGAACAGCAACACAGACCACCAATCTGATCGGGTTTTGAGAAAGCCTTTCTGAGGAGGCAGCATTGGGGTCTAGATCACGCGGTGCTTGAGACCCCTGCCTCATCCGGGAGAAGAGCCACCTACGGCTATGACAGCCACAGTGGCAGCCAGGCAGAGGTAGACGCTATAGGAAGAAACAGTCAATGCACCCAGGGACATGGAAGACAGTGGAGAGGTGGGTGGGGTGGGTAAGCGGGAGGGAAGCCACAGAGAAAGGCCCAGAGATGGGTGAGACAAGGGGTTCTGGAGTTCGTTCCCAGTGAAATTTAGACCAAGGCTTACAGTCTGAGGCTCTAGTTAGGGACATTCATGGTGTGATTTGAATGGGCTTTAAGAGAAGCACAAAGGCCAATCAGGAGGCTGCTGCGAGGGGAGCAGGTGAGATGTTGCTACTGGAGCTGGAGTCTGCGCAGACAGGTTCTGGTCCTCAGACCCGGGGCTGTGGGACAGGCCCTGATGGACAATAATGAGGACGACAGGTAAGGAACGGGGGAGTGCTGCTCCTTACTGAAGTCTAGGTTTGTAGCTTTCAGACTTGATAGAACAGCCAAACCACCCAAGAAACAGATTCCTCAGAACCTGCATCTCCAGGCCCCTGAGAAATCCCAGCCTGGCACGGCCAGAACGCTCCGCAGGGCCGCGGCCATGTGTGCGCTGCCCTTGGAGACGGAAGAGGTGGGCAAGCTTTGTAAATGGAGAGAAAAAAAAAAGAGCAAAGGGAAGGGAGAGAAGAGAAAGGGGAAAGGGAGAAAAGAATGAAAGAAAAGACTTCAGATTCTCGAGTCAGACTGCAGCCCCAGCGACTATTAACCTCTAACCCCCAGAAGCCCCGCAGTAGCTTTCAAGTGTCAATCTGAGCTCGCGGCCTGAATTAGCTCACCTTCAGCTTTAAAGCGCCACCGCCTAAGGTCAGGAAGCAGCAGCTGTGTGTCCTAGGGACTTTCTCTGCTTCGGATAAGGATATTTGAAAGGCAGGGGACTTGGGAGAGGGACACAGCCAAGTGCAGCCACCATCTGGACTGAAATCAGCCACCGCCATTAAAATGGCTGCCTTGGGGTTTAATGCGGTCCCTTGTTGCTTAAATAACTAGCAGGAACTGTGGCGAAACACTGTACTAACCCCTCACTCCTGAGCCTTAAACCTTTCAACGGCTCCCCAAACCTTCCGTGAATGCCAGGGGGACAAAGGGCTCATGGTGATTTTGTAACTTACAAAAAAAGTTTCTGCTTCAGTCTGCAGGACTTGCGGAGCCTTCACGCTCATGCGCGTTAGTGACGCCAGGAAGAACCTGAAGCCTTTCCCCTCCTGACCTGATCACCACCTGGACCGTGTTCCGGGCAATGTCCCTCAGGACCGAGGTCCCTCGGATACCACGGGTGCTCTAGGCCTTCCACACCTAGCCCAGGCGTACTTCCAACTTCATCCACCCCTGATCCACACACATGCGCCCCATCTGAAGTTCTCAACACAGGCTCCCCGCCATTCACCGGGCACCAGACACTTAACCAGCTGCTCTCACAGCAAAAATGTCATTTTGTTTTGTTTTGTTCTAGAAGAGTCCTAAGTAGCCCAGGCTGGTCTCAAATTCACCATGTATAGCCAAGGATGACCTTGAACTACTGATCCTCCTGCACCTTCCTCCTGAGTTCTGGGATTACTTCCCGAGTCCATCACCATGCCCAGCTTGCATCCTCTTCTCTACCCACAACTCTGCCTGGGCAGTACCCCACCTATATACCTCCTTACAGCTCCAGGCTCTACGGAAGCCTGAGCCATCCAAATGTAACTAGCGTGGTTCTCTTCATGACATTAACATGTGTGACCCTCACAAATGCCTGGCCCAAAGTCACATGATGAAAATATGGCAGAGTCGGATTTAGTGCTATGCTCTCAAACACTGGATCACTTCGCTCAGGAACCTCAGGGATGAGCTCAGTTCTGGGGCTGGCTGAGCCAGAAGCTGCACATTGTCGAGGGCTTGGGTTCTTTGTTTGTTTGTTTTGTTTTGTTGTTGTTTTTATTTCTCCATCTCGTAGCTTCAGTGAATCAGTTCTACCTTCAGACTGGCCTCCCTCGTGGTGCCAATACAATTGCAATGATTCCAGGCATCACGTACAGACACAACAGTGTCCTGAGAAGGAAAGGGAACAGAGAGTGAAGGCTAACAGCGCTCTTTAAGGAACCCGACTTGATTCCTACATGTCTGGCCTTGAGTAATATGTGCAAAGATATAGTGGGGAAGGGATGAACTGTCTTGGAAGCGTCCCTTCGCCTTAGGTTTTACCTAAGGCCCTCTTCTGTCCCATCTTTGCCCAACACATTCAGCCTTGCCTCCTCCAGGAAGCCTTCCCTAAGGGCGGCTCCCCACAGGCCTCCTGGAGTTCTTCACACTGCCCTGCTCCAGAATCTTGTAATTGCTTGTTTCACTGTCTGTGTTCCACACTCAACCCTGGAGAGGAGGGGAGGCAGAAAGCACATGACCGGTCACCAAGGCTCCTGACAAGATGGAAGGGGTCCCCACACAATCAGGAGTCCTTTAAAAATCTGCTGGGTGTTCAAGCAGAAGATGGAGGCTCAGTGGAGAAGGAGTTGCAGAATGGACTTCACCATTTGGCTGGACCAGCTTTGGGCATTGAGGTGGACAGTTCTTGGGGACCCCAGTTAGTCCTTCTTGGAGCACGGAGAGGAGGTGTGGCCGCTACATCCAAAAATGAGCCACATGCAGGGAGAATGTCACTTTAGGTTCTCCCACAACCAGTGGGACCCAAAAGAGGTGGAGAATCCTGGGACAAATAGTCTTGGGTGACGCGAACTCTTGAAGTTGGATTTAAATCTGCCACTTCCTGTCCAGGCTTTTAAGAAAGTCCCCTCATCTAGCTGGGCCTTACTTTCTTCATCTGGAAAATGGAAGTTGAAACAACACCCCCTGGGGGTGAGCTGCTGTCACGATTAAATGAGTCAACTGGAAAATCCTACCATGTGTTCCAATGACTAACGCTCACGAAAGTGAGGAAAATCCTCCGGGAAAGGTCGCTCCTCTCCATGTGCACGGCCACACGACACAGCCCACGCGGAGGTGACCCAGTTTATGACAGGACTCTCAATGGGCTTCATCTCTGGAGCCCCAAAGAGACTGTGGGAAGGGCCTGATGGCAGGGGGTGGGAGGTCTGTTGACTGAGTTCAGTCCTCCTCCAACTGTGTTGGACTCGTGAAGACAGATGAGGTCATCAACCCCGCTGAGGGATGCAGGGCTGTGGGCAGAGCTCACGCCAAGCTCTCAGAGGAACAAGGATTAATTTCATATTGAGAAGTGTTTTGGGATAAAACTTCCATCGATATTTCTTTTAGGAATCACTGCAGAATAGGTTACTTGATCACACGCAGAAGCTTGCTGATCTCGGAGCCCAGACACTTGGATTCTTGTCCTGGATCTATCAGCTTGCTTCAGGACCTCATGTCCCCACCTCACTCTGGCCTCCGTACAGGGATCAGGGATCTCAGAGTGACTTTGAAGGGGCAGGGATGTGATTTAGTGGAGTGCTTCCCTCTCATACAGAAAACCTAGAGTCCCACCCTAAGTATAAACCAGCCATGGCAGCTGGGGCTGTAATCCCAGAACTGGAGGTGGAAATGAGGACTGTGAGTCTGAGACAAGATTAGGCTTTTAAAAACTAAAAGTACCCCTATCAGACAGCTCACAACCACCTGTAACTCCAGTTCCAGGGGATCTGATGCCCTCTTCAGGCCTCAAAGGGCATTGCATACACAGTGCATATATAGATAAGCATACACACACACACACACACACACACACACACACACACACACACACACATAAATTAAAAATAAAATGTATTTTAAAAGTGCCTTTATACTCTGAAGCAGATGTTGTGACCTGGTGACTGAAAGGACAACACACTTAAAATCTAAATTCCAATGCCAGCATTGCCCTCACAAATGGTGGCCCTCGATAAATCTCTGGATCTCTCTGAGCAAGCCTCAAGCTCACTGCATATGAACTGGACACTCCATTGTTCCCTTTCAGAGGTCGTGGCTCTCCTACTTCTCCTAACAGCCATTCTGAGACTGTGGAAGTAACTACTGGAGCCCTGAGTCAGTCCTGACATGTGATCACTCTGTAAGCAGGAACTCCTACGAGTCTGTGAGTCTCCTGACACTTTTGATAGCTCGTCCTACTGAAAGTCCTCATAGACAGAGCACTTGACAGGGGTGCATGACCCCTCTCCAAACAGGAGCATCACCCTCAATGATGGGCGGGCCCTCAGTTCCCAGGGATGAATTATTTTCTGCTTCCCTTGGCCTCTGAGCCCCTTTGCCCAGGTCAAGCATCTTATCAAAGACCTGGCCCCAAAGCCTTCCTCATGTCAGGTGTGGGTGATAGCTCAACCCACAGGGGCTGACTCCACCTCAAACAGAAATGTGTCAGAGGAGAGGGGGAAACTGCTCTGTATCCATTCCTCGTTTTTAAGTTTCTTTCTTCAAACAGAAAATAACTTATACTTTGCTGTGATTAAAAACCTGGGCTGGGACTGCAGGGAAGGCTCAAGGGTTAACAGCACTAGCTGCTCTTGCAGAGGACCTGGGTTCAGTTCCCAACACCCACATGGTGGCTCTCAACCATCTCTAACTCCAGGTTCAGGGGATCCACTGCCCTCTTCGGGCCTCCATGGGTACTGCAGGCACTTGGTACACATACACACACACAGGCAAAACACCACACGCATCAACTATATCTTTAAAAAACAAATAGCACTGAGAATATTAAATGTTGAAAAGGATATGGAGAAAATTTATCATTCCTATACTTCTAGTGGAGAGAGATGTGAAATGGCACAAACATGTTGTCAGTCTTTAAAAAAATGGCCAGAGGTCAGTTTCCTTGACTGTCAGAAGCAAGAGGTGCACAGGCAGGACTCTAAAGGTCTGAATCAGCATACTGTAGCGGTGCTCTGAGCTAGCAGGTGTCCTTCGTCTGGCCCTACTTGACTTCCTCATGCTCATCTGCATGAGCCGTTTGAAGCCTCGGCATGTCTGTGGATGATGAGGCCTTTGAACTTGCTTATTTTCTGCCTTGACACATCTGCTGGACACAGCCCAAGTTTAAGGCCGTATGGGTGTCCTGCCTGAATGTATGTCTGTGCAACATGTGTATGTCCGGTGCCCATGGAGGTCAAAAGGGGGCATCTGATCC
This sequence comes from Peromyscus aztecus, assembly GCA_902168405.1. Classification (NCBI taxonomy): domain Eukaryota; kingdom Metazoa; phylum Chordata; class Mammalia; order Rodentia; family Cricetidae; genus Peromyscus; species Peromyscus aztecus. Next base: position 31,011 of record CABHPQ010175855.1, on the reverse strand, counting down.
CCTGAGACTGGAGTTACAGGTGATTTCAAGTCACCACATAGGTTCTGGGAATCAAACCCGGGTCGTCTGGAAGAACAGCCAGTGCTCATAACCACTGAGCCACCTCTCCAGTCCCCATCTCATGATCTTAACTTGCATTTCCTAAGGCCTTATACCGCTCAATGTCTTTCTATGACTAATGTACAATATAGTCTACATATCTTAATTATTGAAGACAGATAATGTTCAAATCTCATGCCCTTTTTAAATTGACCTTGTTGAATTTTGAGGGGTTTGTTTTGAGACAGGGTCTCAGGTATCCAGGACTACATAGCAATACCCTTTCTTGGTGCTAGAAATGACTCAGTTGGTAGGTAGAGTGGTTGCCTAGCGTGTATGGAGCCCCAGGCTGCCTGGAATCTTAGCATTTGTGAGGTAGAGGCAAGAGGATCAGAAGTTCAAGGTAACCCTTGGCTGCATAGTGAGTTGGATGTCCTCTTGGGGCACGAGAGACCCTGGCTTAAAAAGGAAAGAGAGAGAGAGAGAGAGAGAGAGAGAGAGAGAGAGAGAGAGAGAGAGAGAAGAAATGGTTTAGCCTGGCTCCCTACCTGGTAAGGGACCCTGACTAGCCCCCTTCCCTTCTCTGGGCAGCTGGACTTACAGATTCCTGGGCTAAGCCAGTGTTTGAAAGACTCAAGAGAAAGTGCTTAGGAGCCCTGTGGTGAATGATAAGAGTGTGTTTCTGCCTGTTGTCAATGGCTCTCAACTCTCCTGACCTCAGACCTTCTCTCCTGGGAAGTGGAACTAAGGCCTACTTTCCCACCAGGCCTTTGCAAGTCCTAAGACCCTCAAAATGAACTGGCTGGGTCTCAAAGATGACAAAGGACCCAGCCAGCTCATTTTGAGGATCTCTAGGGGCTTTTGCTGGCAAGAGAGGGAGAAGCCACTCGCTCTCTGCTGGATTTCATACAGGGGTTGCTTAGCACCTCTGGGCTTGGCCCATGAGGCCCAAGTCCACCTGCTAATAGAGTCATCACAAAAGGAGCTGAGAAAGAAGCCAGACCCAAGGACATCAAGGAACCCCAGAGCCCTTCCTTGGTGCCTTATGTTACATGAAAGAAAATGACATTTAATTGTTGTTTTCAGGGAGAAAAAAAAAAAGAATGAAAGAAAAAACTTTGATGTTTTTTTCAAAGCAGTTAACACTTTATAATATATAATTTCCTAGTTTGTTTATTGGCCACTGTCTGTCTGTCCTCACTAGACCGGAAGCTCCCTGAGGGTAGAGATTTTTTTTTTCTCCTATTCGTTTGTTCATTGATTTACCTGGCACCCAGCATAGCACCTGCTTAATAAACACCTAGTGGATACATGGATGAAGATGCCTGGAAGTCTGGAGAATATTTGCAAATGTCCATAGGAGTTAGAAAAGATAGCTTCTTTTTCCTTTATTCTTTCTTTCTTTCTTTCATTTGAGATAGGATCTGATGTAGCCCAGGGTAGTCTCAAACTTCTTAGGTACCTGAGGCTGGCCTTGAACTCCTGATTCTCCTGCCTCCACCTCTCAAGGAAGGGCTAGTATTTACGGGCATGGACCACCAGGTCCAATTTAAAGGTATGGCTCATAAGATTTGTGTCTTAGTTAGGGTTTTATTGCTGTGAAGACACACCAAGACCACAGCAACTCTTATAAAGGAAAACATTTCATTAGGCGCTAACTGACACGTTCAGAAGTTTAGTCCATTATCATCATAGCAGAAAGCATGGTGGCATAAAGGAGGAGCTGAGAGTTCCACATCTTGATCTACAGGCAGCAGACGGAGCCTACATACCACATTAGGTGTAGCTTGAGCATATATGACCTCAAAGCCCGCCTCCATGATGACACACTTCCTCCAACAAGGCCACACCTACTCCAAAAAGGCCACACCTCCTCATAGTGCCAGTCCCTATAGGCCAAGCAGACACATGAGTCTATGGGGGCCATACCTATTCAAACCGCCACAGTTTGTTTGTTGAGTGAATTTGCCATTTAGCTAATATGAGACAAAGCCCTCAGACCTGAGAGGGCTAACCTTCGCTGCTGCTTCTCAACAAGGAAGGAAGTCTTCACAGTGGGAGGTGGCACCCTATTAGAGACTGTCAGAAATTCTGTCAATCTCAGGGTCTGGCTCTTGGCTCCCTTCTCATTCCTCCTGCTCTATTCAGTGAGTCATCCCCTTTCTGGGTAAAGCTGTCCTCCCCCAGAGTTTGGGGTACCTCGCCTTACACTAAAGCATCCCCACCTCCCTCTGCAGCCCTGCTTTTTAGAACAAGAAACCAAGCTATTCCCCTGACTTCCTCCTGGAGGCACACACCGGGCTGGCCAAAATGAAAATGCAGGGTACTTTATTCAAATCTTACTACAGGTGTCAAGACAACCGAGCATCCGACCAAGCCGGGAGCCCCTCTGACAGCAGGTACGGCCCACTCACCCACCATGAAGTTGACCTGGAGTACAGACCTTCCTGATCCAACACGTCCAAACTTCAGCTCATCTTTCTCCCACTCCAATTGCTCCACCTACATTTTCCATCTTTAAAAAACAGCACTAGTCACTCAACTAGAGAGCCATCCCACACATGACCCTGTCACTGATGTCTACACCACTCCTTTCTCACTCTTGTTCCGCTGACCCAGGCCAAAGCCATTCTTGCAACTTCCTCCTAGCCATCCAGTGCTTCCTGTCTCATACCCACTGCAACCCACTCTCCACCTTACAGCCACAGGGATCGTCCCTAAAGGACAAACGCTTGTCTTGAATCTTTGTGATGCATAAGGCCTGAGGGATGGGCCTCCTTCTCCATCCTTACTCTGTGACATCCCTGCACTTTATCTAGATCCTTCCCACCCACTGTTCTTGTGCTTTTCCCTGCATCCCAGTGAGAAACCTCATCAGTTCCCACCTTCCTCAACCCCGGAGTCCCATGAATGCCTCCCCTTAGGAGTCCCTCAGCCTTTGCTGTTCCCCGTTCTTCTGGAGTTTGGTTCCTGTAGATGGCTAGTTCCTCAGTAGAGAGAATGTTGCTGAGGGCATCGCCCTGCTCCCTCCAGGATTGCTGCCGTTGGCATGATGTCCTGTTCGGGCCACAGTGCCCGCCTGGGGCAGGAGCCAAGAAGGAAAATAGAGACTGCTAACCTTCCAGCCAGTGGGCCGAAACCAAGCCAACAAGCTCCATCACCCTGCCCTCTTCAAAGTCTGTCTAGAGGGGACAGCAGGCAGACAGCTTGAATGCGTATTTAATGCACTCTCGTGTGACCTGACAATCGGGTCACTCCAGGGCATCGTGAGGCTGGTTCGGCCACCAGCAGGGGTGGGCTAGTGTGCTCATGAATTTATTTTTTATGGAATCGAGAAGGAAAGCAGATCCTAGATTAGAAGCAAACATTTGTATTCCCTATGACTTCATTTTCTGGTATCTCGATCATTTAAAAACTTGAAAAAAAAAAAAAAAAAGGAACAGGATGTCTCTTCTTTGCCCGAATACCTAATTATCAAGAATCCTGAAACTGTTTATATCATTTTAGGGGAATAAGATAAGAAAAGATCTTAAGAGGAAACATGACCCATACTTTAAGAGATGGACATCGTATGCGGGAAAGCATTGCGATGAGATCAGTATCAGCAGGGTTCACTGTATTTTAAACAGTGGGACTCAAGTAGGCTTTCACTCATAACGCAATGAACGGCCCCTTGCATTATTCTGTGGCATTGGGGGGGGGGAGGAGCAAGCAGTGGCCAAAAGCATATGTGGGATCCTAAATGCAGCCAAACTAAAATGGACTTTTCCAGAAACCCAAACAAATGAGAAGCAGGAACCATCTATCTAGTGAAAAACCCTGTATTTCTGCTTTCCTATTCATAATGGGGCGGAAGGTGTTGGCTCCTCACTTACTTATGGGCTACTTGACTCCAAGCTTGAATTTGGAATGGCAGAAATCCGGGAAGAAACAAGAACAGGGCCTTTAGTCTGGATGGAACTATAACCCTCACTTAAGATCACCTATCTAACTAGTTAACACCAGATTTTGACCATAAATCCAGAAGTGAGTAAACAGATTGCCCTGGGAATACTGGATTCTGAATAGCCCCAGAATCCTCACTGTCTGAAAATGTAAATATCATACAAAATTAAGGAGCAACTGTTACAAGTTAAGTCACTGAAAGCCAGGCTTAGAAACATGCTTGTATCTCCGGGGGTTGTGTGTGTTGGGGGGCTGGGGGGTGTTGCTTTCAGATTCTAGTTTGGAATTTTGAGCCCAAGTTTGTCCCTCAGTGCTCAGCACCATTTTGCAGGGCTTCTGGTTAAACATTCCATTTTGATTATAACAGAAGGACTCGGTACATCCGAAACCCTGGAAGCTCCTGCTGCCTCTCCTGGATCCACGCAGAGAACAAGAGGAAACCTTGAGTCCCAGGAAGTACCCCGCCACGTACGTGGATATTTCTATGGATATTTCTAATTTACGGGTAGAAAACTCTCCAGTTAAAAAACAGGCTAGCTAGTAATCTATTTAAAACCGCAGCTGACATGATAAATGAAACAGAATAAATGTATACAGCGAGTGAGCCTCGGCGGGAACACGGGGAGGAGGGGGTGGGGGACCGAGCGCTTCTGCTGACAGCGACTTTCCGTCAGTGGCCTGTCTCTCTTGGAGGCAGCTGTCAATCACAGGCCAGCCCGCGCTCCCGGGGGAGTTCATTGTGCCCGCAGACAGTTGTGGAATAACTGCTCCTAGGCGTCGGAGCAGCAGATGGAGTGTATCTGTCAATCATTGTCACTAATTATTAACTTCTGTCACTCAGAGCAAGGCAACATCTCGGCGCCTGATCCGCTGTGATTTGATCTGCCACGCCACCTCGGAGACAGACAGAGCAACCCTTCATTCCGGTCACACTCGCAGCACTTTGCTGGGTCAGCCGCTGTGACTCAGTGCTGCGCCCCAGACCAGGCTGGCGCACGTGGCTGTGCACACGCGCCCTGGCTTCCAGGAGGCACAGCCATCGCTCGAGGCCTCCTGGGGGCCCAGGCCAGGGGCGCCGGTGCCTACTCATTAATTATTAAAGGAGGGCGGTTTTATCTTGTCCGCTGGCAGAATCGAGGCCAAAGTAGAAGAAGAAAGACCAATTTAGAGGGTTGTCTTCTCTTTGCTCCACCCGGGGACCAGTGATTATCACTCAAGTTCACATTGATTATATTCCTATGATCTCTTCTCAACCTTGTGATTTGGGAGCTGGAGATGTCAGCCTGAATAATTAATTAAGGCATCTGTGTAGCTCGCTTTGCAAACAGGAGCTATAACCTGAGTGGATATTTGCTATGGGGGGGGGAGGTTTCATGACAAGGCTGGGGAGGGGACTCAGGGATCTTCAAGCCCAGCATCCCCCAGGGAGGACATGACTTTCCAAGGTTTTGGAGCCCACTGCTCTGATCCCTGAAGAAGACCTCGCACCCAGTCAAAATAAGTGCATCATCTTCCAGGCTGGGCAGGTCAGGGCCGCCCTGGTGCTGTGCCAACTGCCCTCTGCTAGGGAGTTTGGGAAGATGAGTGAGACTCCTGTAAGGGGCTGAATTAGCATGGTCACCTACTCAGTTTCTGAAGTCCCGTTGCTGGGCGCCCTAGTCCATACCACTTTCCCTCTCTGGTCCATGATCTCTGCTCATGCACAAAACTAGGGTACTTACAGAAGCTCCTTCAAGGACTGGGGTAGAGTGCTTTCATAACATGAACAAAGCCCTAACTCTCTCCAGCATCACATACAAGGTATGGTGGTGCACACGTGTAATCCTAGCACTTGGGAGGTGGAGGCAAAAGGATCAGCAGTTCAAGGTCAACCCTAGCTACATAGTAAGTTCAAGATCAACCTGGGGAGATATATATATATATGAAAGACCTTGCCTCAGGGAAAAAAAAATCAAAACCAGAACTTCCTTCAATGGAGACACCTTGCCTGGCTCTTGCCTGGCACAGTCAAAACTCTCTTGGTGAGGATGCATTCATTATCCATTCATGCCAAGTGAGAGTTAGGTTTTAAGAACCATGGGAAGCCAGCTGTGGGCCTACCAGACCTGGCTGTAGTCTCCGTAACTACCCATCTGGGGCCTGTTTGGGTGCACTGATGCAGCCTGGTGGTGAGCACACGGGTTGTTTGTGTGAAGTGAGGCACTTTAGCTGGATCTGTCAAACCAGCCATGCTGGAATTCTCCCCTTCACTCACGCTGCTTTGCAGACCTTTTCTTCATGGAAGGTGCCCTAGGGAGTTCTAGCCAGAGCTTGATCAGAAACTAAACCGAAGTCCAAAGCCTGAAATCAGAGTCTGAAAACACACCCTGCTGCTGGCAACACCTGCCAGGGATGCTCTAGGCCACCTAAGATGAGGACCCCACCAGACTCACTGCTCCAGTTAGGACACATAACAAATGATCCTAAGATGTGATAGTAGAAGCACTCATTATGGTCATGGGGGTGGCGACAAGACAGGGCAAGCTTAGTACAGTCATTGGAATTGCGGCGGGGCAGGGTGGGGCTGGCTTGTCTCTGCAAGGTGATCTTGGGGAGCTGATGCGTCTCCCCATCATCTCTCTATCTCTTCTTGGGCTCTTGTGATTTCTCCAGTATGTCAGCTTCATGGCAGTCAGATGCCCCAGGTGACAGCCAGAGCTTCCAGGCAAGGTGAGAGGAAACGAGAGAGAGAGAGAGAGAGAGAGAGAGAGAGAGAGAGAGAGAGAGAGAAAGAGAGAGAGAGAGAGAGAAGAGATCTGTCTGCTGCCTCTTGTGTCCTGACCTCCAAAGATGAGCAGCCTCATTTCCTCCAGTGTTTCTTAGTCAAAGCAATGACAGAGATCCACCCAGGCTCAAGGTCAGCTTGCAATGGGAAGGTCAGCTTCCCATTGCAAGAAGAGCAGCAGTCAGGTACCTGTCAGTGCAGCTGTCTTTGGAAGCCATGACACCTTCCTTGGACATTCCCTATAATCTAGAAGCCAGGATGATACCATCTCTAGGGAAGCCGTAGGACTCCAGCTCTAGAGAGGATGAGAAACCCAGGGACTCCTTTGCACATCACACATAGCATCTGGAGTCCAGAGCAGGAGGAGAATTGTGAACACAGTATTGCTACCATGCTCAGCCTGTGCACACAATGGGTTCACTCACAGCCAATGCCTTTCTTGGGCCTGTACTTACCCCACTGATTCCTTGGGGAGAGTGACGCCCCCCACTTTCTAAAATATGCCACCTCCCTCCTTCCTTGAGACCTGGCACACACTGTTCCCTCTGCAGGGAACATTCCCTGCCCTTCCCACATATTCTTGCTAACTCCACTGAAGCGTTAGGTCTCAGCCCCCTTGCTACTTCTCTGGAGAGTCCTTCCCCAACAAACTCCCTCCCTGTGTCAAAGCTTCCGGTTGCCACTGTCCTAGTACCCTGAATTTTTCCTTACAGCCTCTCCCACCAGTGTAACTAAATAATTATCTTAAGTGTCCCCGGGATTTTACTTTTTGAGACAGCCTCATGAAGCCCAGGCTGGGCCTGAGTCTACTACCTTGGTGAGGGTGACCTGGAGCTCTTGACCCTCCTGCTTCATCCTCCCAAGTGTGGGGATTACAGTCATGCACTATCACGCCCAGTTTATTCGTGCAGGGGACAGCTAGGGCTTTGTGCAAGCTGCCCAGGCCCTCCACTAATTAACCTGAACTTCTAGCACTAGGGTTTTGTTTCCGTTAGACACAGGTAAGATGGCAGAGACAGGAACAACTGCCTTGGAAGGAATTTCCTTCTTACAGTTCCCAGGAGATAGGTTACCCCAGACCACATAGGGCCACATGGTGGAACACAGGCTCAATTGAGAGGAAGAGGGGAGAAGGAAGAACACAGGTGTCTTAGTTAGGGCTTCTATTGCTGGAAAGAGACACCAAGACCATGGCAACTCTTGTAAAGGAAAACGTTTCATTGAAGCTGGCTTATAGTTCAGAGGTTCAGTCCATTATCATCATGGCAGGGAGCATGGCAGCAGGCAAGAAAGACGAGGTGCTGGAGAAGGAACTGAGAGTTCTGCATCTGGATCCACAGGCCACAGGAGGAGTCAACGAGCCGCCAGGCCTGGCTTGAGCATTTGATGCCTCAAAGCTCACCCCCAGTGACACACTTCCTCTAACAAGGCCACATCTCCTAATAATGCCGCTCCCTATGAGCCTATGGGGGCCACTTCATTCAGACCACCACAACGGGCCAGAGGCTTTATTATGGTTTCAATGCGAGGAGACAGGCAAGCCACATTTAAGCAAATTTAGGATTAGGGAGTTTGAATAACTGCCACAGGCTCTGGGCTGTAGGGTGGACTCCATTTGCCCAGTCCTGGCTCAGGAGAGACTTTAGACAAGGCCCTACACACTGGCTTAGTGTTTGGGAGTTGGGTAAATGAAGTGGTTGGTGACAGATCTGGACTGGTCCATTTGTGCATTAAAGGTTATGTTCTCCAGGAGTTAGCTAGCCTGGAGGGGTGAAGTCTATCCAGCATCAGCACGGCTTCCAACCTGGCAGTACTTCATCTAATACAGGAAGTAGAAAGACAAGGAGTTGGGGAGACGGCTCTGCTGTGGGATAATGCCCTTGTACACTGGTTTAATAAAATGCTGAGTGGCCAGTAGCCAGGCAGGAAGGATAGGTGGGATAAGCAGACAAGGAGAATTCTGGGAAGAGGAAGGCTGAGTCAGGAGACACCAGCCCGCCATCCAGGGAGCACCTTGTAATGGCACTCACGTAAAGCCACGGAACATGTGGTGAAAGAGAGATGAACAGAAATGGACTGAGTTTAAGTGTAAGAGCTAGTCAGTAGTGAGCCTCAGCTAATGGCTGAGCAGTTTTAATTAATATAAGCCTCTGTGTATTTACTTGGGTCTGAGCGGCTGTGGGACTGGTGGGTGAGAGAGATTTGTCCTGACCCGCAGGCCAGGCAGGACACAGGAAAACTTCAGCTACACAGCTCAGTCTGTAAAGTGCTTCTATGCAAGCATGCAGAGTGGAGTTCCAACTGTAGAGCCCATGTGAAGTAGTCAGGATGCACCGATAACCCCAGCATGGGGGAGGCAGAGGCAGGTGGATCTCCAAGGCTCACTGACTGGCCAGACCACACTAATCATTAGGTCTCCGGTCAGTGAGAGACTCTATCTCAAATACCAAGGTAGAGAGCACTTGAGGAAAGACACCCAAAGCTGACCTCTGACCCCCCAACACAAGTACACACACACACACAGACACACACACACACACACACACATACACACACGTGCGCACACGCACACACACACACACACACACACACACACAGGCGCTCTCAAGGGGAGGTACAAATCTGACTAATCTAGTAGTGTAGCATGCCACCCTTCCCTCCGGAGGCCACACTCCGTGAGGCCTGGCAGGCTGTCTCACTACTAAATCTTCAGGCCAGCTGAGAGTCACTGAATTATAACATCATCATGGTCACCTGCCAAAGTCTCATGGTACAGCTCTGCGCCACTCAGGCCCAGGGCTGCTGGAGGAGGGTCTGAAGTCATTTGTTCCTTCCTTGTGAGCTTCCTGCCCTTCCTACTCTGCCTCTTCAACGAAAGGGAGCTGTGGAGATGTCCAGTTCCGTGCCCTGAGCGTCTATAAAAGCCCTCCAGATTGGGTACCCAGCCCGAGAGTTTCATGTTGACGTCACACAGTAGGACTTTCTGGGCTGGTGGTCATGTTCTGTGTTTTGTGCTGTTGTCTAATTCTGTAGCTATTAGCCACACGTGGCTAATGAGCACCTAAAACATAGCTACTACATACGAGGGGTTAATTCTGATTTCTCAGTCGTTTTCCCTACCTTACGTTGAAATGGCCGTGTGCAGCTATAGGTGACTATGGCATAGTGACTATGCCATAGGTGACTATGGCATTAGACAACACAGGCTCTGTCCCTCAGACCTGAGCACAGTTCTAAGGCACGAGAGTGACTTAACTCAAGGACAACCCGTTCAAGAAGACAGGCTCACCTCTGTGCCTCCAGCCCCCCACGGGCCCTGACCATCTTTGAGCATCATTTGAAGACGAAGAAAGATAAAATTACAGAAGGGGAGCTCAGAGCCCTTCTCTACTGATTGCTCCATTCAGTCTCATCTCTTCTGAAAATTATATTCAGGCTGTTCCTCTCACTAAACATTAGAAGGCTGGGGAGCTGGGAGCCCGCATAAAGAAAGCCACAGGCTTCTGCCCAGCATATGCCCTCCATCATCCCACCCCTGCATGGAAAAAAATCTGGGAACCCTCCCCCACCCCCTTCTCATTCTCGAAGACCAGAATGTGGGGAGCCGCACAGCAGGGGGGTAAGAGGATGTGCGGACCACAACCCAAGGAATCTGCAAACACCTGGAAGGGCACCAGCTGAATCTGGGGCTGATGGGACTTCGAGCAGAACTAATGGCTGGGTTACACACCTCATTAGCTGAGTAGGATTCTCTCTACCAGCTCCCCTCTACGTTGTTATCACCCCCCCCACCCCCGCCCCACTGTCGAGTGGAAAGAATTTTGTTAACAATGTTAAACTATTTGCCATTTCCAAGAGGGGGAAAAATCAATTAAAAAAAGAGAGCAAAAGTAAAAATTAATTTCTTCATCCCTTGTGCTGATCATTTGAGATAGGATTCTCCCCAGTGGGGATACAGTGAAGAACACAGGTCCTAAGGCATTTGATAGAACATTCTCTGTGGTGATTAAGGTTGCTGTCTCTCACCATGTTCCTGAAAAACGCAGCCTGGGACTCAACACAATCTCCAGTTTTGTACAGTTCTCTTTATTTCTCCACAGGACAGAGATGCAAAATTTGGGGTGCCTGACCATCTTCACAGTAGATAAAGGCAAGCCCTCTACAAAATACAAGTGTATTTTGTCACTGGGTGTGATGGCTTAGGCCTGTAGTCCTAGCACCTGGGAGTCAGAGGCAGGGGAATCACAAGTTCAAAGCCACCCTGGGCTGTATAGAGAGACCCTATCATACAAAGAAAAAAAGAAGAAGAAAAAAAAAGCATTCTTCCTCTGTAGACCTTTCTGGGAGAAGGTAGAGCATGCTTCCTTTTTTTTCCAGATTTATTTTTATTATTTTAAATTATGTTTACATGTATGTCTGCTCACAGGAACACAAATGTTAGTGGAGGTTGGAGGCATCAGATCCCCTGGGAGCTGGAGTTACAGGTGGTTATGAGCCCCCTGATGTGGATGCTGGAAACTGAACTCAGATCCTCTACGAGAACAGTAAGTGTTCTTAAGTGCTAAGCCAGCTCTCTGGTCCCCCCACTGTGGTGATATTTTGAACAAATAAAATTTGCCTGAAGATCAGAGGGTAGAAAAAGCCACTAGATTACACATAGATGCCAGGCAGTGGTGGCACACACCTTTAATCTTAGCACTCGGGAGGCAGAGATCCATCTGGATCTCTGTGAGTTCAAAGCCACCCTGGACTACATGAGAGTGACTCAGTCTAGGAGAGAAACGGAGCCAGGCAGTGGTGGCACACATGTTTAATCCCAGCACTTGAGATCTCATGCTTTTGCTACCAGTAGTATTTGGGAAGTCACGCGCCTTTAATCCCAGCACTAGGAAGTAAGTAATATGACTTGGTGGAGAAAGGTATATAAGGTGTGAGGAGACAAGAACTAAAGCCTTTTCAGCTGGAGAGCTTTGGGCTGAGGACTCAGAGACATTCAGTCAGAGGATTCATGGAGTTGGTGAGGTGAGACATGGCAGTGGCTTGTTCGTTTGTCTCTGTGGTCTTCAGGCAAATTTTATTAGGGTGCACAATATATCACCCCACCCCACCCCGACCCCTTGCTTCCTTCTAATGAATCTGTCTATGATGGTCAGTCATCATTGTCAACTTGACTGGATTTGGAATCACTTAGGAAGCACACCCCTGGGCATGTCTATGAGAGCATCTCCAACTGATGAGGACTGACTCTAAATGTGGGCAGCCCTACCCCATGGGCTGAGGTCTCAGGCTGACTAAAAAGAGAAAAGGGAGCAATTTTGAGCAGTGACACCCATCTCTCTTTCCCGACTGTATATGCAATGTGACCAACCACCCCACACCCTGCCACCAGAGCCTGAGCCCTGCCATGGCCACACCTACTCCGTGATGGACTGCATTCCCCAACCCTTGAGCCAAAACAAACCTTCTTTTCATGCAGATGTGTGTGTCAGGGGTTTTGTCCTAGTAGTGAGAAAAATGACTAACAGAACGTCTAGAAAACCAGAATGTGAACTCTTGACATAGCACCTCCTTGTCCTTGCCCCAGTAGTTGGCCGGAAGCTTCCAGAAAGTTCCATATGTGCTCTCATAACCCCAGACAACTCGGATCACTAACAACATTTCCAGTGGAGAAACTTTTATAAAATATTACAATCAATTCAATTGCATTAACACGCCTGAACCTCTAAGTTCAATGTGGTAGAAAACACAATACTTCTCTATTACATCAAGTGTCTGGTCAGATATATATCACACGTAACTGAAACCAGAGGCACTGGGGGTACCCTGTTTATCCCAACTTAGCAAAAGGAATTATCTGACAGTGGGAAATGAAAAACTACTAATAAACATTACAGTTTATTGAAAAGTTTAAACAATAAGATTAAGGAAACTTCTGCAATATTAAGAAATGTATATTATCCTACTTTACCTTTGCTTGGGGAATTCCTCAAGGATTTATTATTCTGTTACGGCACCAAAAGGCCCGTGTTATGTTAAGGGATTCTGCCTTCTCGCCTGCATTCCGCATGAATCTGGAATTAAGAGGCAATCTTTCTCCAGCACATTGTACTTCCCTAAATTAGGTTTAGTTTCCAGAGCAGAATTTGGAAGTCAGTGTTCTCCCGCACCCCACCCGGTACCGTGAGCCCGTAATAATAAATGCTCTGGAGAAAGGAGACCCTTCTCTTGCTGGCGCTTTTGCTGGTGGCTGCTCAATGCATGGGCCTCACAGGAGGGATGCTGGGAAGCTGTCTGTCTTCAAGAGCCTGAGGCACAAGGCAAAGGACAGAAGCCAAGGCTGCAGTGGGGAACGGTATGGCCTTTGGTCAGCCAGAAAACAGAGGTCCCTAAAGCGACCTCCAAAACTCACGGGGTACTTGGGTTGAGTGGCCCCAACCCTTCAGATGCATCTTATTTCCTGGCTGCCTTGTTCCCTGTCTCATCTCTCCATAGGTCACTGCTTAGTTCCCAACAGGGGCCAGTTCTTTCTCAGATATTAGACATTTCAGAAGCAGGCCGCAATGCTGTTGTGAAGATCAAAAGTTCCAGATGGGTTAAAAACTCAGTTCTGATTTTCCCACTGTACATTGAGGCTATTGACAACAGTAACTCAATGTCCCTGCACACTAAGAGGGGCAAGCAGGAATTTCCCCAGCCTTCCTGGATGCTGAGATCTCAAACTCACACCTCTAAACACCCCCACCACCACACACACACACATCCCACACCTACACCACGCCAGATGCAAAGCTCAGGCCCTGAAGAGCATCCACAGGAAATCCACTCACACTCACGGGGTCCAGTAGAACTTGGGGAAGGCTTGTGAGTGGCATGTTGAGGGAGGAAGTGGGGTAGGGACAAGCCATATTGGACAGTACAAAGCATGCTACAGCTTGTCGCTCCATCCCAGCCTACTGAAGATCCCACAGCTAATATGTAGCCTTGGATAATCTGCCACCTCAAGAACACCTTGTCTTTTTGGATTTTTTCTCAAAACAGGATGAGGTGACATATCTGGAGTCACCCATGTGACCACCTCCAAGGAGGGCCAACCGCAGGTGTGTGGGGGTGACCTCCCTCACATGCAGTCCATTGCTGGGAGTTGAAGATTTCTCTCTTCCACATTGCTAACTGGGACCTGCAGAAGGGCAAGTGTATACAGGTCAGCACAACATCAGGTACAACCGGGCCCCAGACAGAAGGACCCACCTGGCAGACTGAAAGGACAGTAATAAGCATCATTGTCTCAAACACACCGGATTCCTTGGGCAACCTCTCCAAATCTTAGTTTCCAGGCCTCAGTCTGCCCACACTGCAAAGTGGACACTATTCTGCTTCCTTAAGGCACTGAGTAACTCTTCACCAGAGCCGGCAGGTTTCATGATCTCAAATTCCAAACCCAAACTCCTTTCCTGTTCCAGAATCGCTTTATCTCATTAACCTACTACGACAGCTGTTTGCCACTACCCCCCATCATCCAATTACCCAGAGACCCTGGGGGCAGCTGCCAGTCTCCAGCACACTCTCAGCTGGAGAGATGAGGGCAGAGCTCATTTCCCACAGGTTAGGACTGAGGACTTGCTTTCTAAACCATTGTGTTCATGTATGTTGGAAATTTCCCCAAATGCATTTTAATCTCCATCTGCCATTATAGGGAAATTTTCCCAATTTTTTTTGTTATTACATCTTGTCACTCTAGAATATAATGTTTAACCATCAACCCTCAAGACAAGCCTGTGCTTCAAACCCCAAATCTCTCTCTCTTGGAAATTTATGCATCCTAAGTTGCTAGCTGATCACCCAAAGATGGCTGGTGCTAGAATTTGGCTCTATTCTTTTGTTCTTGACACAACACAATAGAATGATACTCATACCTGACTTTCCTCACACCTTTGGGAGGTCTCAAGGCAGCCAGACTCCTGTTCTAAAGGAGGCCATTATGCCAAAGAGGTTATTCCAATGAAAGTCACTCATCTCACCAAATCTGAGGGAAAGCAGCCAATGAAGCCAAGTATAACAGAAGCCACATGAATTAACAACTCTAGTCACAAAGACATTTGTCTCTGGCAGTGTAGACATAATCCATGTGTAATAGAAACCCTCTAGCAAGGAAATTTCAAAGCAAGCATGACCTGCATTTTGTGGGTAGTTGGAGCGTGCTGTGCAGAGGGCAGAATCTAAAACCAGCCATGCTCGTCTTCTTGAACAGTAGGGTAGAGCCTGCCTACTCACAGAATCTCCCAGTGAAGGAAAGAGTATTTTATCTCCATTACTGCTGCAGGCATTCTTCATGACCTCAGTGTGGCAGGAATTATTATACCATTTCACAGATGGGAAAACTGAGGCCCTGAATTAATTTGTCAGAGGCCACATGGAGGCACAGCAGTGGGTTCATGCTCAGAATTGTGTACCTTTGAGCTTTTCCCAATAGTTATTTAATATCCAGACTCCCCTCACTTGACTCCCATCATCTAATGCAGAATCCATGCCAGACCGTTCAGGCTCTGCTCTAACACCTTCAGGGATAGACAGAAGGTTCAGCCCCACTTATAGCAGCCCCTGTTCCTGTGCCTGTGTGCCTGTGTGTCTGTGTGTATGCCTGAATGTGGAGGCCATAGGTTGAAATGAGGTGTCTTCTTCAATTGCTCCATCACTTTATTTTTTGAGGCAGAGTCTCTCACTTCCCTGGGACCTCACTGGTTCGGTGAGCTAGCTGGCAGGCAAGCCCAGGAATCTGCCTGTCTTCATCTGTACAGCAGGTGGGATTACAGGCCCACACCACCACACTGGGCTTTCATGTGGGTTCTGAGGGTCAAAGCCAGGTCTTCAAGCTTGTGCAGTAAACACCTTACTGCTTGAGGCATCGTTCAGCCCCCAGCCCCCTACGCTTTCTCCCCTTACAGTGGGGAGAGTCAGGAGCTGTCTTCCACCAAGGTGGGATGGTAAGTGGGAAGCCTCAGAGCCAGCTGGTAAAACAAATAAATAAGCATCCCAGCTGGTGGCATGAATCTTTAATGCCAGCACTCTGGAGGCAGAGGCGGGGAGATCTCTGTGAATTTGAGGCTAGCCTGGTCTACATAGTGAGTTCTGGGCCAGCCAGGGTTACAAAGGGAGACCTTATCTCAAAAAGAAAAATCTCCATTGTGCAGCTAGAGAGAGGGCTCAGTGGTTAAAAGCACTTACTGCTCTTGCAGAGGACCCAGGCTCGGTTTCCAGCACCCACACCAGTGGCTTACAGTTGCCACTGGTAACTCCAGTTCCAGGGAATCCAACAGCCTCAGATTTATTTGAAACAAGAAAAAGATAGAAAACAAAGCCAGAAACAGGAAGCTATCCTTCGTTGACACTCACCAACGTCACTTCTTTAGCAGAGGCGTGGTGACGGCACGGCCCTGGGGGATATGGAGAGCACCAGTCGGGTAACTAGCAGGATCAACCTGGGATCAACCCAGGAAGAGATGGCTCCCTTCACCAGCCCGATCGGACATCCAGGGAACTTGGGTTTGCATTTCTCACATTCTCACTGCATGTCTAGACGAAAGCAAGGCCACCCAGGGCAGGATGGTGGTGCTTCAGGCTGGCAGAGAGAGAGCTGCGAATATTCAACAGATCCAAGTCAACTGAGGGGCGGGCGGTGCTGTCTCTTCCATGCTTCTTGCACGCCAGGCTTTGCACAAGGTGGCGGTACCTGTCACCGCTGCCCCTAACTGCCCTAGAAAGAAGACTCTGTTATTGCCTCTCCCCCACCCCCATTTCAAGGAGGGCTTGAGAGGCTGTGTGATCTCTATACTCTCTGTCTTTGCCTCTCGGGGCTTTGGTGGCACCATGCTGCTGGGAATGGGTAGCGCTGGAATCGGACTCCTCTGACTTCAGACACAATGACTTCAAGGACTGCTTTAGTGCACAGTAGCTATAGGCAGAACCCAAATTGCAAGAGGTAACATAGTTCTACTAATAACTGTTTCTGGGGCAAAAATCATCCACCAATGGACTGATAAAAACCACATTGAGGGGCTGGAGAGATGGGCTCAGCAAGTAAGAAAGAGCACATGGTGCTCTTGCAAAGGACCCTGGTTAGGTTCCCAAAACACACATCAGGCAGCTCAGGCACTATACACACACACTAAACTAAAAGTAAATCTTTTTTTTTTTTTTTTTTGAGACAGGGTTTCTCTGTGTAGTTTTGGTGCCTGTCCTGGATCTTGCTCTGTAGACCGGGCTGGCCTCGAACTCACAGAGATCTGCCTGGCTCTGCTTCCTGAGTGCTGGGATTAAAGGCATGCGCCACCGCCGCCCAGCTCTCACAGGTCTTTCTAATTGATTTTTTAGAGCCAGTATCACACTGACGTCAAAACCTTCTAAAGAGAACCCAAACAGACCTCAATACCAGATACTGAGGATAGAGAGAAAAACTCTTCACAGAATAAGGATATTTCCCTAACACAAGATTTATGCACATTAAGTGCCAAAGCAAAGGCCAGGCACCATTGAGCATAGGCAAAGCTATAGAGAAACCAGAGCTTTCATACATTGCTGGTGGACATACAAAGCATGTTGAGAGAAGTTCTGGTATTTTCCCTATGAACCTGTGTATACATCTTATAACTCAATAATTGTACTCCTCACTATTTTCCCAAAAGAAAGGAAGAAGTGTGTCCATAAAAGACTTGCCTACAATGTCCACAGAATTGTCATTCATACTACCCAGAAGCTGAAAAGAATTTAGGTATCTGGTACTGTAGACCTAAGCAAAAATCTATGGTTGGGGATGTCACAGTCCCTCCAGAGGAACTTACTACTAATATTAAACTAAATAGGCATGCAGCTAGACCGCCTTCTAAATATTTATACTTCCACCCTTAGTCTAGTAATGTGACTCACCTTTTCTAGAGACACTTCATCTTACAGTGGGCAATGGTTAATATGGAAATTCAACCAGGAAAATGTTGACAATGAATAACTACTGAGTGTTCCTCCCTAGGTGGGACATTTATGTCACTCTCTGCAAGACCCAGGGAGCATCATGAAAAGGGAAACAGGGAGGTTGTAAGCGCTGGAGGACAGGAGGAATCCTATGAAACACTGCCTTCTAGATAAACAAGGCTGATAAAATTATGACTACACAGTCGCTATGGCCACATACACAAGACCTGCATGGAAACCTACATGGGGATGAGTTGGGGAGAAAAGGGTTGTCCATAGGGGTGGGAGGGGATGAATACAGCAGGGGGAATAAGTTCACAATACATCGCATACATGCATAAAACTATCAAAACTCACATTTAAAAATTAGTTAATTAATTCAGGCATCTGTCTGTGCTGTGTTTTAGTCAGCTCACACTGTTAAAAACAAAAGTAGCTCAAACAACCAACATTCATCTTAGCAATTCTAGAGGCCAGAAAATCCCAGATCCAGGAGGCCACATGGTCAGGGCGTGGTGAGGACTCTACTCCTGAGTCGCTGGTGGCCATCTTCCTGCGTGTCTTCACATGATGAGGAAACCTGGAAGGTTTTCCTATGAAGTTCTTAAATATGTCAAACTAATCGACTGGGAGGAAAGAACTGAGCTGTGGTTGACTGAGGTGAAGAGGTGAGGACTGTGCTAGGAAGAAGCACCACAGAACTTTCTAGAATGATGTGACTGTCGCACAACCAGAGTGGGGACTAGGTTTCAACAGTGAACTAGTTTGCCAGAACACACAGAATAACATACTTAAGTTTGTACATTGAATTGGGTGCCAATGTTATTTGGATAAAAAAGTACTGAAAAACAGGTTTGCTGAGATGGTTCAGTGGGAAAAGGCACCTGTCATCAAGCCTGATGACTTGAGTTCAATTCCCAGGACCCACATGGTGGAAGGAGAGAACTAACTCCTGACAAGACCTCCATGGGAGGACACATGTGTACACACACACACACACACACACACACACACACACACACACACACGTTTTGCAAAGTACTGAAAGCAAACATTGAACTCTAAGCTAATGATACACATGGTGAGATGTTTACAGATAGGATGTACTGATGCCTCCAATTCACTTTGAAATACATCAAAAAATGAAGACGACTTCAGGGGTGGATGAAAGGAAGGACAGACAATACTTACATAATTAAAACAACTAGGACAGAATAGGTGCTGGGTGTGGGGTGCGCACCAGGCAACTCTTTCATCTTTTCTGCATGTTTGAAAATGTTCATAATAAAATGTTAAAGGGCTGCACTGGCCTCCTCACCCTTGGTCAAGCACAAACAGCCTCAGCAAGGTCATAAGCAAGCCCTGGGTGGCTGCTGTCACCATTGTTACATAATGTCACTCTGAAAGTACCCACCACATTTCAAATGCAAACGCCTTTAGGGACCTTTGTGTCCTCTAAAGTAGGGAGGGGCTGAAGTCCCCACAGACTGCTCTTGAACCCCAGGCTGGCTGTCCCTCAGCAGCAGCAGCCCAGAACTGTCAAACCACCTAAGATTCCCAGAGAAGACAAAATTCCAGGTTTTGGTATATGTGCCAGAACATTTTTTTTCAAGATATTTTGTTTTGAAAATACAGAAAACACACCTGGCCCTCATTTCTTTCCAAACTCCATGCTCACAAGGAGATTCTGGAGAACCTGAGTTTGGGCCGCAGCTCCTACACCAGGTGCTCACAGCCTAATACAGCTCCAGCTCCTCAGAATCCAACACCCTCTTCTAGCTTCCCTGAGTACCTGAGCACACGTGGCATACCCTCACACAGACATACACACACACACACACACACACACACACACACACACACACACAAAAACCTTTAATCAAAAAGAATTTTTTTTCCAGACAGGGTTTCATGTATCTGGACTGGCCTTGAACTCTCTGAGTAACTGAGGATGATCCTGAACTCCTGATGTCTTACCACTACCTGCCAAATGCTGGGATTACAGGTGTACACTAGGGCATCAAACACAAGGCTTTCTGAAAGACCAACACTCTACCTGCTGAACCACATCTTCAGCCCCTAATTGACTGAATTTTATAAGAAAACCTAAGGATTTCAGTAAGATGATGGATTATACATTCAATATGTAAAAATGAATAACTTTGCTATACATAAATTATAATCCATTAGAAAACATACATGAAGTTGAAATCCAATTACAATAGCAACAACAACAACAAAAGAAAACAAACATAGTAAGAAATTGCAGGCTATGAGTCAAACGTTAAAATGTTACTGAAGGGCTCACAAGATGGCTCGGTCAACATGCTTGTCACCATGCCTTGACAACCTGAGTTCAATCTTGAGGATCCACTTGGCGGAAGGAAGAAACCAGCTCCCAAAAGTTGTCCTATGCAGATTGGAGATAAAGCTAAGAGCATTGGTTGCTCTTCCAGAGGACCCAGGTTCAGTTCCCAGAGCCCACACAGCAGCTTTCAACCATCTGTAACTCCAGCTCCAGGGAATCTAGCATCCTCTTCTGGCCTCCACAGTTAGCAGGCACACATGTGCTACACAGACATGCATGCAGGCAAAACACGCATACACATTAAATTAAATTAAATTAATTTTTAAAAAGTTGTCCTCTGACTTCCACTCATGCCACAGCATGTGCGCGCGCGCACACACACACACACACACACACACACAAACACACACACACACACTAAATAGATAGATAAATAAATGCATACTAAATAAATGTAATAAAAATAAAATAAAATGGAGTCTGTGAGATGGCTCAGAGGACAAAAGGGCCTTACTGCTAAACCAGATGACAGGGCTCAGTCCCCAGGACCCATTTGGTAGAGGGAGGAACCTACTCTCCCAAGTAGGTCCTTTAACGTCCACATCTCACACATACACACACACACACACACACACACACACACACACACACACCCCTCACATGCCACACAACAATAAATAAATGAACTTTTAAAAGTAAAAATAAAATGTTACCAACCACCAGGCAGTATAGGCTACATGATGCCTCAGAAGTGACTGCACAAATATCTTGTCAGCTTAAGACAGAAGATCGCATTTATTCTCACCCGAAGTAGCTCTTACCATAGGCACAGAGGTCCTGTGTTCACAGAGAAGCACTAGGAACCTGGAATGTTAGCACACAGGGTTGGTTGTTCCTTCAAGGGCAGGAATGCCTAACCTGTTGTCTTCTCAGGAGGCTGGGAGCTGATGTGTTTTCTAGCCTGGGGACCTCTGAGCTACCTGTGTGACTGGAGACCACACTGGAGCCTCCCCAAGACCCTTATCACAAGCTTGCTTTTCTCAGTCAATCTACTGAGCCCATCTTTATGGACGGTGTCGCTCGGACTTTACAGAAGTTCAGCGTAGTCACAGCCTCTCTTTATTTAGCTTACTTTGTTCCTCAAGAAGATGCATGCATCACCAATTGTGCTGTGCCTAAAATAAACGACCTGGGGTCAGACTCCTGGAGTTTGGACCAACGCCAGCTATTGGGTCCGTGCCCTTCTTGCCTGCTTCCCCTCGTCTAGCCGCTGGCTATGGAAATTGCGGAGACTTCCATAAGCTGTGTATGTGACCATTGGATATCTTTACTGGACCCTCCTCCTCTCCCTCCTACTCCTCCTTCTTTAGTGTCTGACTAGATCTCCATATGTAGCCCATGATAGCTGGCAACTCAAGCAATCCTCCTGCCTCAGCTTCCTTGAGTCTTCTTAGTCAAGATCACAATATGACTTCCCAGAAAATGCCATAGCGTATCTCCTGAGTCCCCAAGATTTCTCATTTTCTCACAGTTGGTCAAGGCCATAGAACTGGTTCTGACCAGTGAAATGTGACGTGTGACACTTTAAGATGGAGGCAATGACAGTGAGTCTCTAGATTCTGCTCCCATGTGGCTCACGCTCTCAAACCCAAGGCCTTGTGCACACTGCACAAGCACTCTGTCACTGAGCTGCCTCTAAATTCAGGGTGCGTTCCATTACAGCACCAGTTAAATACTTCTTGAAAGACAAGTACTAAATAGTAATCATGTGCAAAAACAACATACAGGGCAGGGCATGGTGCCACATACATAGCATCCCAGCACTCTGGAGATAGAGGCAGAAGGACAGAAGTTCAAGGTCATCCTTGGCTACATAGTGAATTGAGGCCAGGATGGCTATAGTGAGTCTCAGGTCAGCCAAGACTACATAGTGAAACCCTGTCTCAAAAACACAAACCTATAGATGATAGATAGATAGATAGATAGAGATATTACAAAACATCAGTAATTATAAGAATTTGCTATAGAAACATGAATTAATGGAACAAGCAATGGAGAGAACAGAGAATCTAGAGGGAGAAAAACTGTGCACTTATTTTAGTATAGGTTTGGCTGTCAGAAGAAAAAAAAAAAAGAAGACAGTTTGATGACTTGATAATGTTGGTTCGGCTAGCTAGCCAGTCCATGAGGAGCTAAACCCCTGCTTTCCTTCTTCATTTGTATTAATTATGTGGTATTGGGTGGAATCCAGGGCCTCCTGCATTCTAGGCAAGTGCCCTACCAGCAGGTATGTCCTGCCTCTCCAGCTTCTTACATACACTACATTCTTGGTAGATGGAAGATTTAAACATTACAAATATATTCATGGACTAGAAGATCCTCAGTTGGATAAAGCACTTGCAACACAAGTGTGAGAACCAGAAACGTCAGGCAGGTGTGGCTGCCTGTAATTCCAGCCTCTGAAAGTGGATGGATCCCCAGAGCAAGCAGGGCAGCAAGGCCAGCCAGATCAGTGAACTCTGGGTTTGATTGAGAGACCCTACCTCATTGAGTAAGGTGGGAGAGCCATGGAGGATGATTTCCTACATCAACCTCAGGCTTCTATTGCCAGACACACCCATACATGTGCACCCACACACACACACACACAAAAACAATGCATACACGCAAATGCATACCACAAAAAAATGGACAAAGAAAAATAATGAATTCAAGAAATACTACAGAAAACAGAAAACATAATTTGAAATTCAGAGAACAGTGTGATCTTCCCTGTATGTTCCTGGGGCATATATAGATACAAATCCTGGGAATTGTTTTGAAAATTAGCAAATATAATTACACAGACGAATGGAAAGTGTCTTCCTGACAAAATAAAAATGAGTCAGTGTATCCCTGATTTTGCTATTTTTACTTTGGAATTTTTGAATGTCTTAATAAATTAAAAAAACAGAATTGAATCTAAAAGATAAGAAAAAGAATTGCATATATACATGTAATTATATATGATACACACATATGCCAGTAGAGAAAGATCTCCACATGTGTTAATTGGAGAAAGCAGGACAGTGACGGGCCAGCTTCTGAGCTGGGGATTCAGCACATGCTACAGCGATCCCACAGAGCCGCAACCCCACCCTTGGAGGCCAGTCTTTAAACCCAAAATGCACCCATGAAACACACACACACACACACACACACACACACACACACACACACACATGCTTTGAAAGATACAGCAATGTCTCTGCAGAAGAAACAGGACATCTCTTTTTGATCTTCTGTCCTGAACAGACGCTTTATCGTGTACCTTGTAAAGTGATGGTTTCTACTATCTAATTCCTAGATCAAAATCATTGGTCTGGAACCACCCAGATGAGAGACCTGCAGAATCCCACAGAAACAAAAACGCTTGTTTGTGGGATAAGGAGTTTGCCTGGACATGAAAATAGCTTAAGGTCTGAGACTCGAGTGGCACATTGTTCAGGGTCTGAGCTCTGAGGGAAAAGTAAGAAGCCTGACTTTGCCGCTGGCCAGCTGTGCTGCCTGCCTCAAACACATCCCAGAACCTCTGATTCTCCACCCCTCACCAAATGAACCGCTACACTTTGCCTTCTAGAACCTCTCCTGCGGGTTGAAGGAGACAATACAGATAAGGTGCTTAGTTAAAAGGCCTGTGTAGCAGCAAACGTTTAATTAGTAGTAGTTGGAGAAAAGTTAAATTAATTATTTCACGTGGTATTGTGGAATATTATGTGGCATTTGGAAAGAATTAGGCAGGGCTGTGCCTGCTAGTGTGGAAAGCGCTCCAGGCACACTCTTCCATGAAAAAGAAGCAAATGAACAGACCCGCCTGTATACCAGGAGTGCATTTGGGGGATGGAGAGAATGAGAAAAAAACAAATTGCTGTGCGTATTCAAAAACCTGCAGGGGCGGGGGGGGGGGGGGGGAGGGGGCAGGGTCAGCTTCGGGATTCGGGAAGGTGGGGTGGGAGGACCTGGCTCATCCCTCTGTGCGCCACCGCATCTTGTGAACTTTTCAGTCTAGCATCGATCACTTTTTCAATCTAACAGGAAGGTACATCCCACCCCTACCCCCCGAACTGTACTGGCAATTGGGGCTCCCGAGCGGCGAGAAACCCGCTGAGCCCCACGCTATCAGCGCTGCCATCAGCCGCCCGCGCGCCCCGCTGCTCACGGCCGGGGCCCAGGCAGTGATGATGAGGCACCGCGTGACGGTGGCCAGGGCTGTGCCGCATTAGCATAGTGCAGGCCTCTGTGTTTGTTCTTTTGTGTTCATTTTCCAGCCAGGGAAGCTTGGCGCCACCCTGGCCGCATCCTGAGCCACCAGGCCACCAAGGCACAGGGTTGCAGACTCGGCCGCTGCCCCCAGGGACCCCAGGGACCCTGAGGACCACGGGCCTCTGCCTGCCCAGCCCGTGCAGCTTCAGACAAGAGAAAAGGGACCGGCCAGAGAAAAGGCAAGGGCTAAAAAGTTGCACCCTGGATCTGCCCCTGGCTGGCTTTCTCCGCAGGGAAGCACCCTGTGCCCTGGGAAGCACCCTGTGCCCTTGGGCACCAGACCAGGCCTTGCTTCCCAGCCCTGTGCGGACCAACAGGCACTGGTCCACAGCACTCACAGATGAGCCTAAACTACATGTCGCACGGGATTCAACACCCTAGTGCCTGGCACACTACCCAACTTACTCTTCCCCTGCCTCTAGAGGTAGGTATTCCTATGTCCAAGGAAACAGAGTACACATTGACTTGGACTTGGCAGGGGTCTTGACATCCCAGAAATTATTCCACTAGAAGAGGAAGCAACGGAGAAGAGCCATGATGACTCCTAAGGCCCAAGAAAGCATTTGGCTCCAGGTAAGTTTCTGGCCGGTTCCAACAAGTAGGCCAGAGAGAAAGCAAGCAGCCTGTGAGAAACAGCTAAGATTCCCAGAAATGCAGAGTGTCCCAGCTTCAAAGGGAGTGGCAGTCCTTATCCACTACCGTGTCAGGTAGGTGGTCCTGCACATGGGAAGGGGAGAGATGAGGAGGAGGGCAAACCAGCTGATAGTGCTCGATGGTGTGGTGAGCTAGGACAGGTACACAGATGAGGAATGTGCCAAGACTCCAGAAGCAAGCCGATGCATTGACCACCGATTGATTTTTGGCAACAGTGCCAAGATAATCCAGTGGAGAAGGGCTAATCTCAGGAAATGGTGGGACAGCTGGAGTCTTAACTGCACACTATTTCACCTGAACATTAACCCAAGAACCGGGGAGCCGCTGAGTGGGTGAGCACTCATTTGCCTGGCATGCTCAAGGCCCCCAGCACCATGAGAGAATAAAAATTAACTCAAAATGGATCACTGCTCTAATGGAGAAGGAGGAAGAAAAAGAAGGATAAACAAATTGAAGTTAAAAACCTTAGAAGATGGGCTGGAGAGGGGACTCAGCAGGCAAGAGCATGTGGCGCTCTTTCGGAGGACTTGAGTTCTCTTCCCAGTTCCCACCTCAGTAGCGGACAACCTCCTCTAACTCCAGCTCCAGAGGACCCCCACGCCCTCTTCTGGCATACATGAGTATTGCACTCACATGCACAGACATACACATACTTATATAATTAAAAGAATTTTAACAGATTTTTTTAAAAAATAGCTTAGGAAACAAAAGAACTGTCTCAACAAAAATAAAAAAAAATTAAAACCTTTGTGCTATGAAAAAGTAAACAGGCAACCCCAATGTCTAAGTTACTTTTCTATTGCTGTGATAAAATACCATGACCAAAGCAACTTATAAAAGAAAGCATGTAACTGGGCTTACGGTTTCAGAGGGTTAGAGTCCAGGATGGCAGAGAGAAGGTGAGGTGATAGGAACAGCTGAGAGATCACGTCTGATCCACAAGCACAAAGCAAGAAAGAGACACTGAGAATGGCTAGGACTTCTGAAACCTCAAAGCCTACCCCAGTGACACACCACCTCCAACAAGGCCACACCTCCCAGTCCTTCCTAAACAGTTCCACCAACTAGGGACAATTAAAAATGAAAGCTTCAGTCCGGCGGTGGTGGGGTGCACACCTTTAATCCCAGCACTCAGGAGGCAGAGCCAGGTGGATCTCTGTGAGTTCGAGGCCAGCCTGGGCTACTGAGTGAGTTCTAGGACAGGCACCAAAACTACACAGAGAAACCCTGTCTCAAGGGAAAAAAAAAAATGAGAGCTTGTCATTTGCCACAACATGGGTAGAGCTTAAATGAAACAAGCCAGAAAGATAAGCAGCACACGCTCACTCATATGGAACGTGAAAATGTTGATTCATGGAGGTTAAGAGTAGAATAGCAGTTACCATCGGCTGGGAGAGTAAGGGGAAGAAAGGCTGGGAAAGGGATGACTAGTCAGTGCTAAGCTGCACACCAGGTGAGAGTCCAACGTTCCAATGGCTTTGAACTATAGGTGACCACAGACAGCCATTATACACTATATATCTCAAAGAGTTAGAATAAAGGTGTTTTGGGTGTTTACATAGATCCACCCTTTGGCATGTGACATGATGCTGTCATCTAAAAAGTTCACTTTTGAGAACCACACAAAAGAAAAATTACACACAAAATCTCACAATGTTTTAAGTTTATAATTTTGTGCTGGGTTCATTCAGAGTTCTCCTGGCTACAAGCTACATCCAATGAATATTTGAGGGAATCGATTTGTTTAACCAGATTACACAAGGGATTCATGTACTAAAACATTGTGTGGCAGTACTCTATTAATATGTGAAATTTTAGTGATTTTACATATCAGTTATAAATTTGACTAGGGAGGGGTATAAATAGATGTTTTCCAAAAGATATACAAATGACTGATAAACATATGAGATTTTCACTCGGTATCATTAATATTAGGAACATGAGCATCAAACTACCTCACTAGAGTGGCTATAAGCCACACAGAGAGACAGAATACAAATAAACCAGAGCCCTCGTGCATGGCTGGCGTGAATATAAAATGCCACAACCGCTGGGAAGAGTTTGGCAAACTCCACAAAAAGTGAGACATAGGATCACCATATGACCCCGCCATTCCACACCTCTGTACAATCAAGAGATAAAAACACAAAGCCTGTATGTGAGGAGGCTAGAGAGCACTTGTTGCTCATACAGAGGACTGAGTTCAATTCCTAACACCAGGTGATACACAGCTGTCGGTAACTCCAGCTCCAGGGGACCTGACAGCCCTCTTCTGGCCTCCCTAGGCACACACATGCATGTATGTGCACATATACACAGAGAGAGATGTATATATAAGTTAAAAATAAATCTTTTTTAATGTACATGAATTTCCTATTGGTGTTAATTCATGATTACAAAAATATAGAAAACCCAGTGGTAGATGGGTAAGTGAAATATGGGCTGCCCACACAATGGAATATTATTTGCCAGGGAATGTGAATCACCAGGGTATGAAGTACTTGGGGCCTGCTATTCAGTGAACTTTCAGGACAATATACCAAGTGAGAGAAGCCAAGCACAGAAGGCCATGTATTGTGTTACTCCACTTGTATAAAATGGCTGGAAGAGGGAATTCCAGAGGCAGGAAGTAGACTTGAGGCTTGAGAAGCTGAATGGGGAAAGTTAACTGAGAGGGGCTGCAGACAAGTCTCAAGCTTCTCCGGGGTGTGATTTAAAGGTTCTGGAGTTAGATGGTGACTGTGAGTATTCTATAAACCACTGAATGTACGCATGAACAGATGAATTTATGGTATGTGAATTACATCTAATTGAACTGTTTGGTTTTGTTTTTTTGTTTTTGTTTTTGTTTTTGTTTTTCCTAGAAGGAGGGCAGGGAAATAACTCAGAGAGTAATTACCATGCAAACCTGATGATCTGAATTTGGTCCCCAAAACCCATGTAAAAAGATGGATGTAGTGGCATGAAGTGATATGTACTTGTGATCCCAGCACACCTACAGGGAGACAGGGGGTAGAGACAGAAGAACCTTCCAGCAGCCTAAGAGCTGGAGTACATAGCGTGGCAGAAACAAGAGACCTGGCCTCAACAGGGTGGAAGGGGAGAACCAACTCCCAAAAGTGTCCTCTGACCTCCACACATGCGCATACATCCCAGAATAATTAATAAGTAAACATAAAGGAATGTGTGGGTGTGGTGGTACCTGCAATCTCATGTGGTGGTATTGTGTTCCCCAAAATAATGTGCACACTAATAAACTTATCTGGGGTCAGAGAAGAGAACAGCCACAATATTAAACATAGAGGATAGGCAGTGGTAGCACACGCCTTTAATCCTAGCATTCCAGAGGCAGAAATCCCTCTGGATCTCTGTGAGTTCAAGGCCACATTGGAAACAGCCAGGCATGGTGATTCATGCCTTTAATCCCAAGAAGTGAGCCTTTAATCCCAAGAAGTGAGCCTTTAATCCCAGGGAGTGATGGCAGATAGCAGAAAGGTATATAAGGTGTGAAGACCAGGAACTAGAAGCTTTTGGCTGGTTAAGCTTTCAGGCTTTGGAGCATCACAGTTCAGCTGAGATTCATTGGAATGAGGACTGAGAGGCTTCCAGTCTGAGGAAACAGGATCAGCTGAGGAACTGGCGAGGTGAGGAAGCTGTGGCTTGTTCTGTCTCTCTGATCTTCCAGCATTCACCCCAATAACTGGCCTCAGGTTTGATTTTATTAATAAGAACCTTTAAGATTCATGCAACAATCTCAACACAGAGAGAACTGAGGAAAGAGGATACAAATTAAGGTCTGTCTGGGCTATAAAGTGAATTAGAGGCCAGTCTGGGCTATATAGTGAAAGACCTTGTCTCAAAGAAACAAAACAAAAACAACAAGGCTGGAACCATAGCTCTGTAGTACAGTGCTTGCCTAGCATGCAAATGGTCACAGTTTCAATCCTAAGGCATTGCAAACTTTAAAGTAAAATTTTAAACTGAACTAAGCTAGAAGATAGAAGACAATGGGTTAAAGCATTACCTGTACAGATACAGGCCATTTAAAGAGTTCAACAGTGGGCTGGGATGCTGCTCAGTGGGCAAAGGGCTTGTCTAACACACATGAAGCCGCTGGGTTTAATCCCCAGCACCCCATAAACCAGGTATGTTGGTGCATGCCTGTAATCCCAGCACTGGGTATTAGGAAGATTAGAAGTTCAAGGTTATATATGCCTGTATAGTTTGAACCCAGCATAGTACACATGGGATCCTGAAGGGAGGGCACTGGGGGTGGGGGGTGCTGAGCGGGAGGGGTACAGTCACAGTTGGAAACATCCCATCTCCAACCTGTGACCTTGAACTTCTCTGGATGGTGTACATACTTATCAAACAAGCAGTTCCCAGCACCTATTCCGTGTTCCCCTGGGGCAGGACTGCGGACATGGACAGCATAGCAGGTATTAAGTCTCGATCTTCAAACGCAAGTCCAAGGAATACTTTCATTTTCTTTAAGTCCATATGGTGGGGGAGGGGATCTACATCCCTCTAAACTATAGGGAACTTAATATCATCACCAGGGCTTATCCCTAGACCAGGGTGGCTCCAGGATGCTGGGATCTTGGGCAGCATCAAGCTTAAGAGGACTCGGGTCACTTATCAGTCATCTACTTGGACCCAAGAAGATGGATCCATGGCGGTCCCATCATCATACCCTCCCATGACAGACAGCTCTGTTGCCTCCATGCCACTCAGCCAGGGCTCTGGGGTCATATCTGCCCTGAACCTGAGTTCCTGCAGTCTTTGAAGGGACCTAGTAGGCTGCCCCCATTCTATCCTCCCCAACCCCTTCTCTTTCCAAGAAACTCCCCACTAACACATGCAGTACCACTTCTTCAAGGAGCTTGACTCTTACAGAAGTGACCATATCATCCCTTCAATCACGCCTGATTGGCCCTGCACAGGAATCCCAGAGGCAGAATAATGTGAAGGGCAGCCTGCAAACTTGGAAAATAGAAAACAAAACAAAACAAAACACAAAATGCATTCTTGCGTCAAAAATAGATCCTGCCACAAGCAGACACCAGAAAGCTGTGACAGGTTGTGTCACAGGGGCTGTGCCTTGGGTAGGAGTTAGAGGATGCAGGCCTGGGCAGTGCTACTGGGACATTCTCGGGCAGGCAGTGGGCTTCAGGAAAAACATGGCCATGGTAAGCCGTTCATAAATAATCACAGAAGGGATGAAAGAACAGAGGCGCCTGGCTTCCTCGGCTAGTGCAGGAAGCTTTCTGACCGAACCAGGGCCACACAAAGCCCAACATCAGAAGCCGGTGCCTGACACAGCCTTTCATCCTCTCTGGTTCTAAACCCAGGGCAGGACCTACAGCCAAAGATCTGCTGCTGTGACCTCCACCCCACTCCTGAATAGCTGCTACTTAGGACAAGGCCTCTTCTTCAGCCACCTTCAGAATGACTGTCATTATCAGTGACTGTCATCATCATTGAACTGCGCTTCCAAATGCCAGGTGTCCTCTACCCTTCCATTTACTCTGCATAAGAACTCTCCTGCACACCTTATTTATTTGTTCATTCATTTATTTATTTATTGAGGCAGGGTCTCACTGTGTAGCCCTGACTGGTCCAGAACACAATACGTCGCCAGGCAGGCATCAAACTCACAGAGATCTGCCTGCCTCTGCCTTCTGAGTGCTGGGATTAAAGGTGTGCACCACCACACCCAGCTACTTATTTCTTTAATTAATCTGTGTGTGTGCATGTGTTCATATGCCTGAGCTCATTCCACAGCCCTGGGGTCCTCTCTTGCCTTCCTATGTGGACCTCTGTTCCTGATGTCCCTTCCCATGGGATCTTCTCTGCCTCTGCCCAGCATCACTTCCTCCAAAAAACCATCTCATCACCTGAGCAGTGGCGACTCATGCCTTTAATCCCAGTACTTGGGAGGCAGAGGCAGGTGAATCCCTGTGAGTTCGAGGCCAGCCTGGTCTACAAAGTGAGTTCCAGGACAGCCAGGACTGTTACACAGAGAAACCTTCTCTCG
>CABHPQ010175854.1:0-36323 GCA_902168405.1 Peromyscus aztecus | reverse complement strand
GGAAGTGAAACTCTCTAGTGACCATTAGCTGTGTCAAGGGGACTCACAGCACAGGGAATCTTTAGTAAAGGTGGCCTGGCAGTAGACAGCATTTGAAGTAGGATTTACATCATCATCCCCCCTCCCCAGAATGATGTTTAGCCTGACTGCTGTGACTAAGAGACTGATTTCTTGGCAAGTCTTTCTGGAAGACAATGCAGTTGGATGTGTTCACCAAATTTCTCATTTATCCTGTAAACCGTCTTTATGGAGTGTGTATTGTCGAGCACAACCAGTAAAAATGAGCTGTTCATTGTCACAAAGGGCTTCCTTAGTTTCCAGAGACAAATGGTTACCACAGTGAGGCATTTTCTTTCTCTGTGTCTTCATTTCTATTAATGTTACTATGGCATTTGCCTCTTTTATGAAGCCCTTTCAATCACATCAACAGTTTATTCTGAGATATCTGTCTTCACTTCTAGCTTGGTCTGCAAAATGTGTGTGGTTAGCCTAAGACACGTGCAGATAAATTGCCTGGGTTCAGCATCCTCAGACTTGGAACTGAAGATGCTGCTGTGCCCTGCGCTGATGGATGCTGCAGCCTATCAGCAATGTTGATGATCCACAGCTGAGTATAAACCTCTGGATGCCTGGGTTTGCATTTTCATGGTTATGTGTAGTTCTTGACTGCTTGTTCCAGACTGCTTCATTTCACAGAAAACTGAGTCTCAGCAGAAAAGCGAAGAAAATTACACCTCCTCTCCTACTGTTCCTCTGCCTCCCCACAACTGGACTCATGGGTGTGAATCCCTGGCTGGCAGGGAACAGCGGCTACTCACATTGGATGCCGCCGATCAGAGTGCTTCTTGTCCAGTAGAGAGAACTCGGCACGTGGCGGTTGATGGAGGAAAAGAAGGCAAAGCAGAGGAGAGCTAATGAAAACCACCCTTTACTTAGAGGATGGCAGAAACCAGTTTCATTTGTATATTAAACATGACCTCTCCCCTTGGTCATCTGTTCTGCCCTGGAATTTGAAGAACCATAAACATTTCATCCTCTCCTTCAGAAGACCATTGCTGTTGTCTACCTGTGTCTTCTGAGCAGTACAGCAAGTCAGGCTTCTCACATAGAAGCAATGGGGCCTGGCCGAGGGATTGAAGAAGAGAGGAAATAGATTGACATACCGTGTAGGCTCTGGATTGGAAGACTAGATGGCCGACTTATAGCCATTATATGTTAGGTTTAGTTCTCTGTAGGGTCGACACTACTGAACACTGGATGTCAGTGTTTATAGTGAGAGCCCTACGTGGACCAGACAGCCAGGGCCAACCCTCTTCCTTCAGCCCTTGCTGCCCCTGGGCTGGGGGTGGCTGTTGCTCATGTCATGACAGATCCTTGTAGCTTCAGACATCCTCTTCATATCCATGGCTCTAAATTCCTGGTTGGTGTAAGGCTGAGTCATGTGCTCACACCTTAGTCACTCAGGACTCTGGGAAGATGAGTATGTGGCCATTTTTATGTTGAAAAGGATGTCTCCTAGCAAAATTCACATAATGAGGAATTCCCTAATTATGGGATTGGGGTTCAAATGCTGTGTATTCTCTCTCCTTTGCCTGTCAGATAGACCCACTGAAAGAAGCTACAGCTGGACTTGGTAGAAGAGGAGATAGGTAGCGGTTGAGGTGTTTATCCACCTGAAATGATAGTGGGTGAACTTGTGACGCCAGAATGGTTAACTTTATTTTTAAATTACATTGATTGATTGATTTTTGTCGATGTGTATGTGTGGGTGCACACAGACTATGGTGGATGTGTGGAGGTCAGAGGACAACTTGTAGGGGTCAGTTCTCTGTTAAGTGGGTTTTGGAGACTGAACTGAGGTCATCAGACTTGGAGACAGGTGTCCTTGGCCACTGTGAACCATCTTGCCAGGGCACCCAATTCTTCCTGGTGCAGTGGTGTCCAGGGGCCCTTTTTGCTTTTGCTCACGTAAACTGCAGCTGTGGAGACTGGCTATCGTTGACTTCTCACTGTGTTCCCCAAAGTAATAAAATGAAATAAATGAAATTGACTTAGCAACCAGAAGGAGCTAATTAAGATTTATCTGTTTCCTTATTTATAAACCAGACCTTGAACTTTCCCATCAGTTTGTGTTTTATACTTGGGTGGTTTTGTGCATTTCATTGATTGATTTCCACTCTATTAAAGATTGTGTGTGTGTGTGTGTGTGTGTGTGTGTGTGTGTGTGTGTGTGTTACATGTGTGGATGTGTACATGCCACTGGATGCTCAGAAACCAGCACAGGACATCAAGTATCCTTTTCTCTCTGCTGTATTTCCCTTGAGTCTGGGTCTCTCACTGAACCTGGAACTTGTAGTTTATCAGCTATACCGGAGGCTCCCAAGCCACAATGTCTTCCTGTCCCCCTCTACCCCTCAACTCCCTGACACCGGGATTACAGACACTGCCATGCCTGACTGGAGATCTGAACACAGGTCCTCATGCACAGCAAATCCTTTTACCCCACTGACTCATCTCTAAGCCCTAGAATTTCATTTTTTTGTTTGTCTTTTTATTGTTGTTGTTTTTCAAGTTAGGGTTTCTCTATGTAGCCCTGGCTGTCCTGTAACTCACTCTGTAGACCTGACTGGCCTCAAACTCACAGAGATCCACCTGCCCCTGCCTCCTGAGTGCTGGGATTAATAGCGTGCTCCTCCGCCGCCACCGCCACTCCCGCCACCACCCAGCTAAAATTTCATTTTTAAGTTGCAGCCATACAGAGATATTGGGGAAATTATTAAGGCCACTCCACGTAGTTAAAAGGGAGGTTTATTTAGTGGGTAACTTACAAATGAAGGGATAGGTAGGTTGCGGGTTCTGGGAAAGACACAGCGCAGTCCGGAGGTGTTTTCTCTGGAGAACTCTCCACGGTCTACCTCTAGTGTCCAGGGAACAAGAGAGTGCAGTGCATGGCGCATCTCAGGTCTTCAGGGCCCTCCCTTGGCCCCACCTTGTAGGCGTGATAGTTACTGAAGCCTCAGTGGGGGTTGGAACTTCCAGACCAAAGCTGGAATGGCTACCCACTACATAGCTCTATAGCTTGCTGGTTCCTGCTCCATTCATTTGCATCATCATTTCAGTAGTGTACCTTCTTTGAATTCACTTAGTTCTTCTTTGGTTATTAGCTTCCATATAACCAATTAATAAGTTTATATTGAAGTTTCTTTTTGATTTTATTACAAGTTGTGATGATCCGTGTTGATCGTCACCTTCACAGGATCTAGAATCGCCTGTGAGGTGGTCCTCTGGCATACTGTGGAATGTTATATTGATGATGTTACTTGAGGTAGAACAAGGCAGCATGATACCTTGATGACGTTCTATTTGCTGATTACGGATGAGATGCGATCAGCTTCTCTAAGCCCTAGTCACCTTGATTTCCCGGCCACGGTGCACTTGAACTGTGAACTGAAACAAACCCTTTTGTTAGCACAGCAGCAGGAAGAGGAGCTAGGATACCATATTTTACATTAAACATTGACTTCCTCTCAAGGACGCTTTTGGTATTAAAGGTTTAGGTCTTTTATTCTTCCTCTGATACCTGCTCTTCATTCTTCAAGGTACTTATATATTTTCACAGGCTGTCTCTGTACTGTATTATGGCTTTATTTTTTTCTTTTGTATCATACTAATTTCTGTTTTTGCTCTGTATTTTTTTCTACCCTATTTATTCATCCTCAGATCCTCAAACAAGATCAAACACTAGCCTGTCCTACAGGTTTTCTGTGTTTCATTTTACGTGACATTTTTTTCCCTGGTGGCCTCTGCTCTCTTGTCCCTCTAGACGGTTTCCCCCTGTGGCCATTTGCTCAGTGGTTTGACCCCCATGTGGGAATTCTTGATTGACCTGCTTATTGGATGCCACCTCTTGACTTTGACCCTTTGGGGAGGCACGTTGCCCAGTGGCTTCTTTAGAAAGTGTGGGTGATGTGATCTGGCCTGTGTGAAAACATCATTTAGTCCCCCCTTTCATGGTATGCTGAATTTAAAGTAGGATCCATTTTCCCTGAACACCCTGGAGGGCTTCTGCCATTTTCTTCTGCTCCCAGGTTTGTTGGTGGTGTTTTCATTGTATTGTGAGGTGCTGTTCCTCACATTTTCTCTGTATGTGACTTGAAAGCAAAGCTAAAGAGTTTTTTTTTTATTTTTATTTGTGTGTCTACCCCTCTCTCTCTCTCTCTCTCTCTCTGTGTGTGTGTGTGTGTGTGTGTGTGTGTGTGTGTGTGTGTGTGTGTGCCATGTGTGTGCAGGTGCCCATGGAGGCCAGCAGAGGGCAGAGATGGCCGAGACATCTCTTTGGCTGCTAGGGTGATTGTTTTTGTTTGTGTGTGAATTAGTATTGATCATGTGTTTTTGAAGTTTGTTGCCAGGGTTGACTCTGTTTCCCTCCTATGTTCTTGACTATCGCTGTAGCTTCTCTGTCACATGTCTGCTGGTCCCAGCCCATCATTTTTCTGTATGTGACGGTCCTGGGCAGGGCGTGGAAACTGGTGGCATTGACATAGAATGGCTTTTAGAAGTCCCTTTGCCTCTTGTGCTAACTGTAGATCTTTGTCTTGGCCTGGGTAGTTTCTCCAGAAAACTTCACATCTACTACCCTGCCAGTACTCTGGGAGCCTAACAGAGAAAGGGCTCTAGGGTTCTCTAGGCTGAGTGCAAATTTGGAGCCCCCCACCCCCACCCACCCATTACCCACCACTCCCTGTTCCTGGTCCTTGAGTCTGGATCCTTTCAGCATCCTTAGCCAAGAGCAAACCTGAATTTTTCTGCTGAGGGAAGAGAAGAGAAGTGGCAGCTTCATGGTTAGGGAAAGGTGTTGAAACTTAGTTCTTGAGATGCTTTGCAGGTGACCACGCCCACCTGCCCTCTTCTTACAGCCCCCATTTCCGGTGTGGCTGCACCTTGACATTTGTAAGGTTCTCTGCCCAACTTCTTGCCGGCGCTGAGGGTAGACATTTAAGTTTTCTCTGTCCGGGCTTTGAGGAGTCACTCATTAGAGGCCTGTTTGTTGTCTGTGCCTTCCAAATCATTTGCACTCCTTGTTCCTCTTCTGTTCTCTGGCATCTTTGGAGTTTATTTCTGGCCCTCACTTCATGGCATTTACGAGGGAATGGAGTTGCACACATGGTTATCATCTGCCACATGTAACTGAAGTCACCAGCTAATCCGCTTTTGAGGTTTGCCGCTACTTGGGCACGTGGCTGTCTGGCCCATTGAGGAAGGATTCTTGTGGTTACTCTCTTCCTTCAGGTTTATTCCGAGACTGTCACTCTCACTTTCAGAGTGAACTGAGTGAGATATCCTGACTAGGATGGTATATATGTACTGGGGGGAGAGTCAGTTAATGCTACAAATTCAAGTCTGGCCTGAAAGCCAGCCATAGGAATAATACCACAAGCATAATTTTTCCAACATTTTAGAATATGGCTTCTTTACCTTAGGTTGTTACAGATCCATCATCCCAGGTGGGTCAGTCTTCCTAGTTTTCTTTATAAAATGACCTGAGTTGTATCTGAGTTGGAAGAAACACTGTTTTCTGAGGGCTCCTGCCTCTGGCGTTGTGTTCTGCAAGGCCTGGAGCTCCCATGAAGAACACCTCTGTAGATTCAATGGAAGAAGGGTGGGCCATCCTCCTTTACTACGGCAAAATTCATTCCGAAGACAGTAGTGCCAAAGGCTTCTGTCACTGGCTATAGAAACACAACTCCAGAATCAGGACCAGATATCGCCTCTCACCCAACTTTCCTTATCATCCTTAAACGTACACATATGAGCAACACTAAATGGAGTTGGCAGGGGCTCGCACTCTCTCTGTCTCTGTCTGTCTGTCTGTCTGTAACAATAATAGTTTAAAAAGAGGTTATGTATTCAAGAGGAAATGGGGAGACATGGAAAGAGTTGGAGTGGATAGAGGAAGAGGTGGAAATGATGTACATTCAATACTCACAAAATTATAAAAAACAAAATTTAAATTAAAAAAAGACCCTAGCAAGTTCTAGGCTAGTTATCAATACACTGTTCTAAAAT
Organism: Peromyscus aztecus; assembly: GCA_902168405.1. Taxonomy (NCBI): domain Eukaryota; kingdom Metazoa; phylum Chordata; class Mammalia; order Rodentia; family Cricetidae; genus Peromyscus; species Peromyscus aztecus. The sequence continues at coordinate 30,257 of CABHPQ010175854.1, read as the reverse complement.
ATAAAAGAAGAAGAATGAGGAATTCCGTGCAGTGTTTAATGTAATTAAGATACATCAAGAATTATTTGGCTTTACTTGCCTGTTGTAAAACAAAATGGTAGCCAGTTCCAATTTTAAGGGTTTTCAAATCCTGCAGGGTTTGAGTGAATAAAGCAACATGATCTGGCTCCTGGTAGAGAGTCCATAACACCTTAAAGGAGTTATGCCGCTCCATACGGTGGAGTTAGTGGTTTCTGCTTTGGACACCTTGTGATCCCTGTTGGTAAATCAAGGTTGAGAGTCGGCGGAGGTTCTGGGAGGAAGCGTTCCTGCCTGAGGACTCCTGTTGCCATGGTGACAGACGCACTCCAGGGGCATCTGTTTTGTGGTACAACTTCCCAGAAGTGTCTCTGCACTAAGCAACGGGCAGGAAGTACTTCTGTCCCTAAAACCAAAATAGATGCTTCCCTCCCCTCATTATCGTAGCTCACACGCGCGCGCAGTTTTAATGAGATGGGCACATCCCTCGTGGTTTTCACAGATTTAATGATCAGATTATTTAATGTAGAGCTTAGGGGGAAGTGGCCTTGGTAAAACAGATGATGGAGATGTTGCTGGAAGTTAAAATAACAACTTTATCCTCTTTCTGTTTTTTTTTTTAAGTGTGTTTTTTCACTTATTATTTTTGACAATTCTTAAAGAGATTTGCTTGTCTTACTTTAGTATGTTTTGGTAGATGTATACTTTTCTCACTGTTTTTTCTTTCTTTTTCTTTTTTAGAATATTATCTTGGGGCTGGGGATGTAGTGTTTTTGTTTGTCTGTTTTGTTTTTTAGATTTATTTATATTTTATGTATATGAGTACTGTATCTGCAAGCCAGAAGAGGGCACCAGAGCTCATTATAGATGGTTGTGAGCTACCATGTGGGTGCTGGGAATTGAACTCAAGACCTCTGGAAGAGTAGCCAGTGCTTTTAACCACTGAACCATCTTTCCGGCCCCCCTTTTACGCTGTTTTAACATCAAAAGACCTGGGGACACAGTAATTCTTTTCAAGAAGAATTGGGTGTGGTAGGATTCTGTGTAGTCCCTGCTGTCCTGGAACTCACTTTGTAGACCATGCTGGCCTCAAACTCATAGAAATCTGCCTGCCTGTCTCCTGAGTGCTGGCTGCTTTGCAGAATGTTCTGCCTCTGTTTTTGAAAGTGAAGTAAAAGCAAATAAAGAGAAAACCAAATCATTGAAGGGAAATAAGGGGTGGGTCCCCACAAATGCTGGCTGGCAGAGGAAGGACCCATGAGAGGCAAGAATGACATCCAGTTCATCACGACTTTGTCAGCCAGTGCTGGGTCACACTTGTAGAGTCTGACCCCAAGCTGTTTATTTTTGACATATTTGAGCATGGTACACCTTTGGAGAAAAGTGTCCTGTGACAGCTATCACAACAGAGCTTAAGGCATGATTGCATGGAAACTCCTTTGCAAAGCACATACCTTTTTGGTAAAGCACCTCTTCCATAAGAATGGGTTCTCCTAACCGAGAAATGATGCCCAGGATGAGGGTCTAGGGAGGGAGTGTCTGGGGTGAGCATGATAGCGGACTCCTTTGCAAAGTACATGAGACCTCTTTGATAAGAATGGGTACTGTTGACTGAGAAACAATTCTCAGGAGTCTGGGGGGATTTGGGTAAAGCCTGGCTCTCCAGATAGCAAAAGATCACCAGATTATTTACTGCATCTACTTCCAGCCTTCTTGGTGGAAACAGACGTAAATCCCTTCCGTTGAAGAGAAAAGCCTGCAGGTTCAGTGTTCCTGGTTTCTCTAGTGCTACCTGTGAGCATGAGAACCTTTAACCCTCTACAATAAGGTATAGGAAGATGTTTCATACACTGCTAGAGAGCAGATTTGTTCTATAACAGTTACCACAAAGATTCTTCTTAAAAAGAGAAAAAGCCCAGGAAGATTCTATAAAGAAAGAAAGACTGTCAGCTAGATGCTAAAGGAGAAACACAAGCAGAAAAACAGAATAGAGAATAAAAACTCAAATCTGGAAGTCATATAATATTTATATTTCTTTTTGAGTGGTTAAGATCATTTTATTTATTAGCCCAAAAGCAGTGTTTATCAGAAATAGTTGGCTCAGGCCAGCCTAGGCTACATGAGACTCTGTCTTGAATACTAAGAGTTATAATCATTATTGTTACTGTTTGAAGACGAGCCTTGGCAGGGTAATGTAAATCACATCGGGCTGTGTCACGGTGGGTTATGTTCTCTGTTTCTACTTAAAAGTTTCGTTCATGTTTCTCTCTCTCAAGCCTTCTGTTCTCACTGAGATCTGTGTGGAGGAGGCATCATGAGCCCATTTTACAGATACAAAGGCTCATTGCCCTCACAACCTTTTACGAGTACAGTGAGAAAGCTCTCAGTTCTCCAGGTTTCAAGTATGTTCTCACGTTTCCAGAGATAGCTCGCAGGAGAATCAGTTTCTATTTGTCGTTTCTGGAGATTTCACTTGCTAAATGTCTCTAAAAGAAGTCTCGTGGAAGACCAGGGGGTCACTCAACAAGGAACATCAAAGGGCCTGGATTAGACTTGGCTGTGTTTGTACTTCGTGACTTCAAACGCTTAAGGACTAATACTGGAATTTTCTAAGAGCTAAGAAATAAACAAAGAGGGCATCTCAACAGTCTTGTGTGTTCAGTCACCTTGCTCACTTCAGACCTTGTTTGTAGCTTGGTATGTTAAGCTTCGTTCTCTCAAACTTCAGTACTTTGTTTTTAAAAACCACTGCTGAGTTGAAGAAAAGGGAAGCTTGGGACTTCAGGTAGCTCTTCAGGGTGAGAGGGGAAGTGGCCTGAAGAGGAAGGCAGTGGACCATCCTTCCAAACCTAGTGACCACAGACAGGCCTTGGGCCAGAGGACAGAAGCCCTGTGCACGCTGAAGATTCTGAGAACCTTGCCACTGGCCTTTTCCAGGTTACCCACATCTGGGTCCTGGTTACCCACACTTGCTGTGGGATGTTCTGTATGGCAAATGTGTTGCTAATAAAACACTGATTGGCCAGTGGCTAGGCAGGAAGTGTAGGCGGGACTAGCAGAGAGAATAAAAAGAACAGGAAGGCAGAAGGAGTCACTGACTGTCTGCCAGCCGCCACCAGGACAAGCAGCATGTAAAGATACCGGTAAGCCACGAGCCATGTGGCAAGGTATAGATTTATGGAAATGGATTAATTTAAGCTATAAGGACAGTTAGCAAGAAGCCTGCCACGGCCATACAGTTTGTAAGCAATATAAGTCTCTGTGTTTACTTGGTTGGGTCTGAGCGGCTGTGGGACTGGCAGGTGAAAGAGATTTATCCTGACTGTGGGCCAAGCAGGAAAACTCTAGCTACACACACTGGCCTTTTCCAGGTTACCCCCCCCCACACGCACGCACGCACGCACGCACGCACGCACGCACGCACGCACGCACGCAAAGTCAGTCTTCACTCCGTCTCCATGTGATCTTGGCTCCAAGCCTGCATCAAGAACTTGCATGTAACTCTGCTTCTTTGTAGTATAGTTTGTAGCTGGTGATGGAGCTTCAGTGGTCTTTCTGATTGTCAGTTTGTCCTGTGTGCCTCCGGGCGGAAGAAAGCCAGCTCCTTTGGATCACGGCAGACGTATTCCTTCTCCTTGGAGCGCCTGTGCTCATGTTCCAACACAGCAAAATAATTAGTGGTGTCATTGATGACCGTCTGCTTTCAAACAATGATTAATCATACTTCGAACTCTCAGAGAAAAACATTAATCCTCTGTGGTTGAAATTAAACCCATCTAGTGCTGAGACAGGTAGTCCCGTCAATTATTGTGAAAATCTTGACCGTTCTCAATGACTTACACCTTGGAAGTTTTTTTTTTTTAAAGCAGAAATCTCACCATGTTGTAACAGCGGGATGATGGTGTATTGTGATTTAATGAGTTACAAGCTATGTTATTTTTGTAGAACACAAGCCGCCGCCTTGGTAGTTCATGCCATTATTCCTCTGACAAAAAAATGTTCATTGGGCAAAGCCAGTATTCACATTTTGTTTGCAAATTCATCTTTAAGGTCAGTATCCCCAAATACTTGCACAGGAATGCTATCCTGAAGTAGTTAAGCGAGGACCAGTGGTAGCTGGGGCTGTTGACATAAAGTATTTACTTTGAAGAAAATTCTTAGCATTTTTGCCCCACGTCAGCACAATAAGAATTTGCAGGAGAGGGGGGCACATTAATGTACTTGTCAAGGATTAATGACCTGCTGGAGCATTTGTGGTGGGGAATATGTTATGGATAGTATCATAAATACAGTAATTAAAAAGCTGCACACTAAACACTTTGGACTGGCAGATAGATTCCTTCCATGCCCTGGCTTGCGTTCAAGTGAGTAGTGTGTTGTTTATCTTGCTCCCTTGCCTTCTTGAGAGTGGAAAGGGGAATGGTTGTCTCAGAGGGTTGTTTCTGCACTGCCAGTGCATTCCGTGGTCAAGTGCAAGCCTGGAAAAAAGTGGTTGGAGATGTATTGTTCTCAGCGTATTACTTACGGACCATGGACAGAACCAGACTGGAAGGGTCAAGTTAGGGAAACAAAACAAAACAAAAAACAAACCAACCAACCTGTCACATACTAGTAAACTACCCCTCACTTTTGGAAGCTCTATTATTGAGATTATTTCCAGACAGATATCAATTACAGTGTTCTTCTTCTGTGCACTACGTGAGACGTGTTCGGTAGGATCTGTGAGGCCTCGGAGCTTACGTGTTGAAAGGGAATTGCAAGCATATTAGGGCAGTACAGACTGCACCTGGGATGAATTTTCGAGGTAGTGAGGCTTGGTGCTCTCCTCTCTGTTTATCTTGTGGTCCCCATGGGTTGAAGCCAGGCAGGTTGCTGTGAGGTTGAGCATCTGGGAGGAGAGGCACCATACTGTTAGAATGATGATCCTGCCCTCCAGAAGGACAGCAAAGCAGGCAAACAGATGTAGTCTTCAACTCCTGTTCCTTTGTTTGCTCAGAATCTTTGAGCCTGCTTGTTTCCCACTTAAAGAGCATCGTCCCATAATTTCAGAGCCCAACCTTGTGCTATTTATTTATGAATCCATAAAGACTCTCTTTTGTGTAAAATGAATGTAGTTGGATGCAATTTACAGTTCTCCTTTGAGTCTGTCAGGGTAGGACAGCCGGGCTGTTTCTGTTCTCACCATTTAATTGGCCTCCTTACCCCTTAGCTGGGAAAATTATTCAGTCATATACTGGTTTATTGAATCATTCCACATTTATTGCGTGCTGACTGTCTTCCATGCTCCAGGGGCACAAAAATGAATGACCCAGTTAGTAGCTTCTGCTGGCTTTAGTACCAGATCCGTGGTGGCTAACCCCAGTGAAGACCACATGGTTCTTTGAGACTGTCACCCTGATGGCGGCCTGGATCACATTTCTGTGTAGAATAGGCAAACCGTTAGAACAGCCTCAGGACTTCTGAGGTCACAGAGACTGCCCGGAGACGGCACATCTGCTCCTCAAGGTGTTTTCCATTGTGTTCAGTTTCTAGTGAACATTCCTGCTTTTGCCGTTAGTGGGGACTTATTCCAGTTGCTCCATGCATCCCTAACCCTGTTGGGGAAAGCCTGAGGTGGAATGTGTGTGGGCAGTTTTAGAGGCAGTGGGCTAGGATGTCTCCAGCAGGTGCCGCTGTCCACTCCATTCAACTCCTCCCCCCACACCTCATCCCCGCTTTTATTTGCCAGTGTGCTCAAGCGCAGATATCAGTGTGTACAAATGCAGGGGACAGAGGAGGACATTGAAAACCCTCCTCTAGGATATTCTCGGTCTCTCTGTGTCTGTCTCTTCCTGTCACAGAGTTTCTAGATAGACCTGAGCTTACTGTTTTGACTAGGCTGTGCTGGTTGACCAGGGAGCTCCTGAGATCCGCCCGTCTCTGCCCCCCTCACCGCACCCCTCCACTGAGATCTGCCTGTCTCTGCCCCCTCACCGCACCCCTCCACCGTTTACTAGCACACGAGGCCTTCCGTAGCTCTTATGTGCGCTCTGGGGACTTGAACTCAGGTCCTTTTGCTTTCACCCCAAGTGTGTTTTACAAATGACCTGTCATCTCCCCAGTGCGTTACCGTGTATGCTCAAGAATGGAAATGTCATTTGGTCTGCCTTCTGTAATACCCCAGTTCCGCTGTGAATGTAGTGTGACTAGATTAGCCTTTACGCTCCTTCCGATATCTAGGGGTGTAGATGTTTTTTTTTCAAGGCCAATCCCTTCGTCTGAACTCCTGTCCACTCTCCTGCCTCTGGCGATCTCTTCACCCTTCCTCCCTCCAGTTCTCTGCGCCTTCCTCCCCACTCTCCTGATTCCTTCAGTGCACAGCTCTGTGCATCTGCCGGCACTTCAGCTCTCACAAAGTGACTTGCCCCTGACACGCTCTTCCGCTGACTCTGTTGATGCCGTTCCCTGTCTCCTCCATGTCGCTAACTCAGTCCTCAGTCAAGGTGGCCAGCGACTTTTCAGTGTCAAAACCAAAAGTAGCTTTTGTTTTTATTTGCCTCCGTATCCCATGGCACTTCTCCGGAGACCTCTGTAGCCAACTTTTCACTACAAGATCATGGCTGGCTTCCTGGTCTGTCGTTGCTAGCGCCTGTCTCTTGGCACTAATGGTACAGGCTTCTCTCTGCCCATAACCCTTCCGTGATTCTGTGACATTGCCTCTGTCTCTGCCTCTCTCTCTCTCTCTGAGTTCCTTATTGCTTTGTATTTTGTTCTCTTCTTCCCCAGGCCTCGAATCTTCCACACCCCGGTTTTTAATGCTGCAGACTGACCTTTGGGTCTTGCTCATCCTTCCCTGGTGGTCTACTCTTCACATCTGCTACTGTTGGTCTGCATGTAGCTGATCAAGTTGTTCGCCCTTTAGCATCTCGATGCTTCCAAATGCTACTTTGTCTCATCTTGGCCCTGCTCACTTCCGCTATCCCAGTCTTCCCCTTGCCTCTCCTGTCTGCATGGTTGTAACGAGCAGGCTGGCCTCTCTGCTCACACTGCTTCCACCCCACCCCTTTGGATCCTTCCAGAGAAAGTAGTCCATCTGAAACCCACATCTGACCCAGGCTTAGCTGTCTACAACCAGGTCTGCTCAGAGGTCTCCGAAAGAGGTACAGAGTTGCCAGCTGGCTCCAGTCTTCTGCCCTGGATGGCAACATGGGTGTCATTCTGGAGTGGGACCAACAACTGTAAGCCACACCACGCAGTTTCTCTCCACGGCCTTTACCGTTGTCTTGGCGTGCACCAAGCTTGGCTAACTCCAGCCCAGCCTTAGCCACATCAGCACCCTTTGTTCCTGGATGCATTCTCTGATCTCTTCTTGTCTGGGCTGGAGGCCTCTGCTGGATGACTATCAAATCATTGCGTTCACCCACTGCCCTCCAGGGCCTGTTCTGAAATGGAGTCACTGTTTGATTCTTCTTGCTGTTGAATGCTTGACTTCGAGTAAGGATGTAACTTGTGCTTTTTAAAGGAAACGTTAATGATAGTAAGTTAATTAATGCCCACAGAAATGTGTAAAAATGTGCGTATTTGTTACCTTGAGAAGGGAGCACAAGGGACCTTCCACACAGAGTGCAATTGATGTGTCCAGAGTGGTTTCTTTCTTTCTTTCTTTCTTTCTTTCTTTCTTTCTTTCTTTCTTTCTTTCTTTCTTTCTTTCTTTCTTTCTTCCTTCCTTCCTTCCTTCCTTCCTTCCTTCCTTCCTTCCTTCCTTCCTTCCTTCTCTCTCTCTCTCTCTCTCTCTCTCTCTCTTCCTTCTTTCCTTCCTTCCTTCCCCCCTCCCTCCTCCCTCCCTCCTTTATCATTTTGACATGTAGCCTCTCCAATTCAATACATTTTCTTTTTTCCTTTTGAGTTTTTAAAATATGATTAGTGGGATGTTAGTTCAGGTGTCATGATGAGCCAGGCTGGTACCATCCTTGACATTGACTAAGGAGATGCAGAATCCTCTCAATGCTGTGGGATTGCCGGACTTTACATCCCTGACCAGGGATTCTTAGGGACCTACCCTTTTGTCACACTCACTGCAGGGGCCACATGCTAACCCTCTGCAGGCTCCATGCCTGCCTGCAGGGACAGAGCGATTTCTTCCCGCATGTGACAATGAATAATTCATAAACATGGTTATCTGGAAGGAGGTGGTCATCATTAGCATTTTAATGAAAAAATGTGATCATTATCCTAAGACTGTCTTATTTCTACCTTTTTTGTGTCCTCTCTTCCAACAGCTAGCCATCTCACTGTTTCCAGAGTCCTTGGGAGTTCCGGAGTCTCCTGCTAACACGCTGACTGTCGCTATGGGCAGAGGGTGCCCCCAGGCTCGAGGGTGTCCAAGCGGCTCATGTATGTATGCCACTGTGTACGTGTGTCTCTCTTCCTCCTTCTGTCCTTCTCCCTTTCCTTCCTCCCCTTTCTCTTCTCTTGGGGAATATCACAGGACACTAACCTGTGAATGCTTGTAAGATATATGCGAGCATATTTAGAAATGGAGAAGAATATGTTGTTCTAAGTTTTTCATATCAGATGGTGGAAAATGTCACCTAAATCAGTATTTTTATCATTAAGTACTTCTGTAAGATCAGATGAGTCTTTTGTGTTTCAATGTATTCATTCATACATAGCCTTTGAAATGCTTTTTCTTTTTTCATCACAACGTGTAGAACATTTAAAACAATAGGAATACCACCAATTAATAAGCATTTCCCAGTGACTGTTTTAATTCCATTAAAAAGCAAAAACAAAACAAAAAAAAACCCTACTCTGGTCCTAGAGAGGCACCAGCTAGTGTGCCTTTGTTGTGTGTCTCAGTGCTCTCGGAGGGGAGACACGCGGCCCTGGAGATGGCTCTCTGCCTTTCAACCCTGGAGCTCCTCCAGCAGGCTTTGGGAAGTGCTGTGGTTGCTCTTCTGATGGTCCTTACCCCCTGATTAACGGAACATTGCCGGAAGAGAACTGACTACCTCCCATCTCATGGTCTCTCCCTCTGTTGATGTCCTTGACCGTCTTACTTTGTACTTAACTTTGATCTTCCAGCTGCATAGATCATTCATTTATTTTCATGACTTCCCTTTGGACTCCCTAGAATTTTGGCCTCAGGTCAGGGGTGCCTTGGGATGTCTCCTCCACACTTGTTTTGCTCCTAGAGTGATATTTATTTATCTTCACCTGCAGCCTCATTTCCTCACACAGATCAGGTTTTGTTTTTTTCCTAGAAAAGTTGGAAGGCTCTTGGAATGCTTGTGTAGTAAGCCTGGTCATTAGAAGCAGTGGTGTTTTAGCAGCCATGGGGATGGATTGCTCATCATAATAGCAGAGGTTCCCATTAACCACTAGCAGCAAGCCGGCAGCCTTGGGGCAAACAGGGATCTCTCTAAGAGCTCTGCTGTTGCTGGAGAGATGGCTCAGTGGTCAAGTAGCTGTTCTTCTTGAGGACTGACCTGGGTTTGCTTAACAGCAGCCACAGGGTGACTCAAAAAACCATCTGTAACTCCAGTCCCAGGGATCCTTGTCCTCTTCTGGCCTCTGGTGATACCAGGCACATATGGTGCACATACATACATGCAGGCAAAGCACCCATACACATGAAATAAAAAGAAAGAAATCTTTAAAAACATAGTTCAAACAAAAAGTAAAATGAGCTGCTTTTGGAAAGAGCGTCACCAGGGTAACACGTGTACCTGGGTGCTGTAGAGGGAGACGGACACACTGTGGCCAATGCCTGTGGGAGCTGAGGGTGGATTTCTATATTTTTAAACTTTAACATTTTAAGTGGTTATGTAAGTACCTATGTAATCTCTATTTTGTCCCTTACCCTCAAAGCTGAAGTAAACTGTGATCTTAGTGGGGGGTGGGGATTCCCTACCCCTTCCGTAAGGGGAAGCTGAAAGGCATGTACCACTATTGATCCACGTGCCTTGGTAGGATCTGACATTTCCTTCTTGGCCTACGAAAATGCTAATTTCACGGGGTCCGCTCAGACGTGTTGTGAGGGGGATTCTTCCTTCAAAATGATTACAGTTCCATTGCTTGGGCGATGAGAGGAGAGGGGGAAATAAACTTACACAGAAGATTCGTGTTTGTGGAAACGCTTTTCCCCCACCGTCTGGGATCATCAGACACACCACCTGCCAGCCATGAGATTTTCTAGAATGTTCTGTGACGTTCTGAGTTGCACAGGCCTGTGCTGCCTGTAACTTTCAAGGAATTACTTCTTTCCCTCCAGAGGGGTTTCGGACCTAGAGCTCTCCAGGAGAAAACTATCCCTACCCCACCTTCACCGGACCACTCGTATCTAGCTGGCCTCCCGGCGGAGGTGGCTTCCGATTGCTGCTCCAAGGCTTCCGCTAAGAAGGTCACTTGTGTCTGTTTGGGATGGAAGGAGAGTAAATGACCTCCTTTTCCCAAGGGTTGTATGTCACCTGGCATTGCCCAGCCCAGGAGCTAGAAGGTAGCTCTCCCCTCTTATTTCCATCTCTGTGGGGTTTTTGTTGTTGTTGTTGTTTTTTGTTTGTTTGTTTGTTTCTGGCATCCATTCCTCAGTCCCTGCCGCAGCAGCCTCCATTATCTGTGTGGTTTCTTTTCCCATTCTCTTCCTCTCTCCTTTGTTTCTCGCTTATCCTGATGACTCCATGAGGTTTGCTTGTGGAGATCTGCACCCTGGCTTCTAGGCAACCTTAGACTCAGTGGCCCTTTCTGCTCTCCCATAAGGCGAGGAAACTAAGATTATTCAGGCCCCAGTGCCAGGCCTGTGTCTTAGTAAGGTCATACTGTTCCCTGGGTAGTATTTCACAGAAAACAACAACAAAAATATCTCTTGTGTTTATAATTTTATCATCAAGTGTGATCAGAATAGCAGTCAAGGGTTGGCAGTACACACTGCTGTACTTTGGGTTGTTTTTGAGGCTCTTGTGTCGAATTGGAGTTTTGATTTTCGTTCTGTTTGGGGATCTGCCTTGCAGCGGTAAGTATCCTTTTACACGGGAGGATGTTCCTCTGTGATGGAATGTGGACTGGCATCCACTGAGCCCCAGAATAGGAAATGAAGGAGCCACAGCTGACATTTCCTGATCTTTTAAAACAGTCACTTGTGCTTTTGTTAAGACCTGAGTTTGAAAGTATTCCAAGACTTGCTAATATAGTTGCGTCATAGCTTGTTATTGTTGTGTCCAGCTGTCCATCTCTTTGCATCTCTGAAGCCACCACTACAGACATTTTGCATGTCTGTAGCCATGAACTTCAGGCCCTGAACTTTTGGATAGTTACCAACCCTGAGCCCTGTCTTCTCTCTGCCTTCACATTTGATCACACACAGTAGCCAAGTTAATCCCTCTGGGGAATGTCTCTGTTCATGCCACTCCCCTACTGAAAGGGTTGGGGGCATTTTCATCAGTCCAAAAGTCACTCCATTATATTTGTATCATCTACATTTTCTTTCTCTCTTTAATACCCATTCCTCATAATAAACAGTCAAGGTTGTCTGCATTATTATTTTTCTGCAGCCCAAATCTTACGCCAGGCTTGGAACTGCTCCTTGTAGTAATAGACCCTTTATCCTTTGGCCACTGAGCTGGCGCTCCCTGGAATGACATTCATCACTGTGATGTCTTGCTAACACCCCGCTCTCTCTAGGGTACAGAGGAGTGACCCTTTCCTTTCCCAGGGAGCTTCCTGGTTTCCCAGCTGGAAGCACAGACTCCTATAGCTCCATGTCAGAGGTTTAATCCTTCCAGAAACTGGTGTCTCAATTTCTTCTTCTTTGGGGGATGGATATGTATACTTTCCAGACCTTGACACTAAAGTATTCATTTCCTCCTCTCTTCTGAGCTGGATAGTGTTTTGTCATAGGTTTTTCTTTGATTTATTGATTTATTTATTGATTTATTGATTTATTTATTTATTTATTGCCAGTTTGTTTTCTAAAGAGAGAAAGAAAGAAGGTGTGAAGTTGGATAGAGAGGGAGGTAGGGAGGGTCTGGGAGAAGAGGGAGGGGAAATCGTGATCAGAATATATTGTATGGAAAAACGTATTTCCAGTAAAAATAGTCAATACATGAAGGTGAAATTGTTCAGCTAAAAGATTTACTTGTGTATGCTCAAGAAGTTGCTGGATTTGTGCAGGTGTTCTTGGAGATGCCTGTCCTCCCAGCTCCAGCATCCTCCTGTGGGCCCATCTCACTGGAGAAAGGACAGGGCCATCCCCAGCAATGGGAATCTCTTAACTGTTTGCATCTCCTCATATTTTCCTAAAACAGTGTTTTAGTTAATGTACTATGGCTGTGAAGAGACACCAGGACCATGGCAACTCTTATAAGGGAAAGCATTTAATTGGGGCTGGCTTACAGTTTCAGAGGTTTAGTCCATTATCGTCATGGTGAGAAGCACAGTGTCGTGCAGGCAGACATGGTGCTGGAGAAGAACCAAGAGTTCTACATCTGGATCAGCAGCAGGAAGAGAGAGTAACACTGGGCCTGGCTGGAGCTCTGAAACCTCAAAGCTCAACCCCAGTGACACACTTCCTCCAATAAGCCTACCCCAACTCCAGCAAGGCCACAGTCCTAATCCTTTCAAATGAGGCCACTCCCTATGAGTGTGTAGGGGCCATTTAACTCCCTGTCCAGCAGCCCAAGTGAAAAATTTCAGTGTTGGATATGTATTGAAAGTGTGACCTGTTTTCATTGTTTTTGGTGTATCTTAGTTTCAAGGTTCAAGTCGATCTTTGAAGAGACAACTGGCCTAACTTTCCATGTGGCAACAGTGTAGGGAGGTGAAATATAAGACAGATTCCTTGGGCTGATGTTCAAGAGCAGCAGCCTGTGATGGTGGGAGAGGCTCTCACTGGGAGGCGGGGCCTTAGGCCCAACCCTGCACCTCATGCTTAGGCTCAGGGCTGTGGCCAAGCCATCTAACCCAGCTTGAGTATCACTTTTGACATCTGTAAGCCAAGGAGCTGGACTGGCTGATGGGAAAGCATTGGCTCAAAAACCCTGCTACTTCTGCTTTCCAGAGAGAGGCATGCAGATGAAGTCTAACTGGAGGGAGGACCCAGGGAGAAGTAGCAAATGTACTCAAGACATAGAACTCGGGATACTATCGGCTAGTATCTTAGTCAGGGTTGCTATTGCTGTGATCAACGGGATACTATCGGCTAGTGTCTTAGTCAGGGCTGCTATTGCTGTCATCAAACACCATGACCAAAAGCAAGTTGGGGAGGAAAGGGTTCGTTTGACTCACACTTCCATATCATAGTCCATTGTTGAAGGAAGTCAGGGCAGGAGCTCAAATAGCCGGACCCTGGAGGCAGGAGCTGATGCAGAGGCCGTTGTGGGATGCTGCTTACTGACTTGCTACCTACCTCTGGCTTGTTCAGCCTGCTTTCTTCTAGAACCCAGGACCACAAGCCCAGGGCTGGCAAATGAGCTAAACCATCCCACATCAATAATTAAGAAAATACTCTACAGGCTTGTGTACAGCCCAACCTCATGGAGTCATTTTCTCAACTGAGGCTTCCTTCTTCCCAATGACTTTAGCTTTTGTCAAGTTGAACTAAAACTAGCCAGCGCAGCTAGTAAGTAGTGTCTAACTTGGGGATTTTTAACTGTTTAAAATAGCTGCAAATAGGCCGAGACAAATACCATTTAAATGAGAGCCATCACAGTCAAGTACCTATAGTAATTTGAATGCATAATCGCAGTTAACAGAAATAGAAAATGCTCTTACACTGTAATGGTGATCTGGTTTGCTAAACATGTGGATTTACATCCATTTCCTGGCATAATTGCGCAAATGCTTCTGATAGCAGAATTCCAAGGAACCATTCTGAATGTGATTAGAGAACAGGACCTGACCCATAATTAGAGCTCAGTAGAAAAATACTGAGTGATGGAAGAAGTACTTTCTGAATTCACACAGCAGCAAGAAGGGGATTTCTTCACGCTCCAGCTTTCTCCACATGGGTTCTGCTGCTGCACTGTGTTCAGGACTGTTTCTTGGTTCTGGCAACAGCCCTGTGGTTCCCACCTACCTGGGTTCACCATCTCTCTCTTGATTAGTCCCTACTGTCCTCCTCTGCACCCCAGAAGGTCATTTGTATGTCCCAGTGTGTTTGTTTTGTTGTTGGGTTTCTTTATGGCCTTCAAGGCTGAGCCACAAAATCCCTCTTTTTTGCTCTTTTGTTTCTTATGGCTGCTCTTCCAACTCGCTGCACATTTAATAATTAAAACAACACGAATTATTCTCTTACACTTTGGGAGACTGGATGTTTTCAAGAGACACAGGGTTCAGGCCGTAGTGTGGGCCGGGCTGACTCCTCATGGGAACTCTAGAGGAGAATGCGTGGCTTTGACTGTTCTGCTCCTAATGGATGCCTGTGTTCTTTGACTTGGGTAGAGCCGTCTTCCCGAAGCTCCCATCCCCTTGTCGTTGGTAGTCAGATCTCCCTGCCTTGTACTTGTAAAGACAACTGTGGCTAAGTCAGGGTCTGAGATAATTCAGGGTGCCTCCTCCTCTGAAGCCTTTATCACAGAGCCCACGAGGCCATGGAAAGCAACACCCACGGGGCCCGTGGTTAATAGTGGATATCCAGAGACAGAGGCCATATCCACTCTTTTTTCTTCCGTGCCTCAACCTTTGCCTTTGCTTTTTACTACTTATAGGAACTTATATACACAAACCCACATGAGTGCTTGTATACACACATGCATAGAAAAAGCACAGCACCCTGCCCTCAAACAAATGAGCTCTATCAGAATTGGTGCAATTACACTAGCCAGAAGGGTCAGCTTTCTTGTTACTTTATAGGATGAAGAGGCAAGTGTACAGTAAAAGAAAATATGAGGCCCTAAAACATTGTATTGCTGACACATCTCCACCCCCTTTTGGAGCAAACTCTGTGCTAGCTGAGTGATTATCATCACTGACCAAGCTATTCTAGGTCATACATTCTCTCTTTGACTTTTTCTAGTGTATTATTGAAATTCTACCCTTCACAGGATATAATTCATTTACATATTATTCAGACTCTTAAGTAGAAAGTTTAGAGGTGTTTAATATACTTACAAAGTTGTGTGACCAGCACCACTGTGGGATTCTTGGGTAATTTTTACTCTAAAAGAAATCATGGGGCCACCGTTAACTTATCATTCATATTCCTTGCCTTCTTTCTACGTGATCACAGATCTGTTTTGTCTCAATGGATTTGCCTGTCCTGAACATTTTATATAAATGGAATTATGTCTATGAACTTTTGTTATGTAGCATAGTACTTTCAACATTCATCCATGTTGTACACCATTCTTTTGTTATTGCCAAATGGCATTTGTTGTTAATATACATGCTACGCTTGTTACCCGTTCATTTGTCATGGGCATTTAGGTTATTTCTACTTCTTGTCATAATGAATACTGTAACTGTGAAATTTCTCTATATGTTTCCATGTCACACGTGTTTTACCGTCTCTTGGGCTTTATCTGAGAGGGTAATTGCTGCCTTGTTCTGCTTCGTGTTTTGAGGAGCTGCTCAAGAGTTTTAGAGAACAACTGGACACTTTTGCTGGTCTATGGGTGCCTGTTTCTTCCCATTCCTCCCAACCTTGTTACTATGTGTGTTTTGGTTATAACCACCCTACCAAGTCTCATGTGTTAATAATTGCAGGTATTATTTGCATTTTGCTAATGAAGATGCTGTTGGGCTTTTTTTTAATGCTCATTTTAGAGAAATACTCAAAACCTTAGGTCTTTGCAAACTCGAGTTCCTTGTCTTTTGTTGTTAGACTGTAAGGGTTCCTTTTGCTGGATAAGAGACTCTCCTCAGACCCCAGCTTCCTGCAGATGCTTTTACTCCTGTGAGATGTCCTTCTAAGCACAACACTTTTGAATTTTGATGATGTACCTTTATTTGTCTCCTCTAACCCCTACCCTGTGGTTGGTGTTATATATATATAACCAATCATTACCAAACTGTTGGAGATTTACCCATGTATTTCTTTTTTTCCTCAAAATTTTATATTTTTAGCTCTTACGTTTGATTAATTAAAGTTCTGTGTGTAAGCCAGTGTTGTCATCTGAGTTTACTGTTTGGTATTTGTTGGAAAGACTTCTCCTTTGGTGACCAATTTGTCAGCTTCTGCAGAGAAGCCTATGGACTTTGCGGGGAGTGACTTTTCTCTCTGGATCGTTTGGGAACTATTTCAATGATATTTTCTCCCAGACAGGAACTCATTTTCTACCTGTTTTGGTTTTCTTTCACTGGTCTTTAGAGTTTGCAGTGTAGACAGCTTGCGCTCCTGTCAACAAAATCTATTCCTAAATATTTTGATGCTATTGTAACTGATGGGATACTTTTTTCTTTTTAACATTTATTTATTTATTTATTTATTTATTTATTTATTTATTTATTTATTTATTTATTTATTTATTTATTGTGTGTGCATGCATTTGTGTGCGGGGGTGTGTGTATTTGTGTGTGTGCATGTGTGTGCATGGTGTGCATGCACACATATATAAATGCATGGAGGCAATTGGTCATCCTTATGTCCTCGGAAACCATCTGCATTTCTTGAGACAGACTCTACTGGAACTTGGGGCTTACTGATTCAGCTAGGTGTAGGCGCGGAGTAGGCTGATCAGTTCTGTTCAGCCAGCTGCTCCCAAATAACCACACAGAGACTTAATATTAATTATAAATGCTCGGCTGATAGCTTAGGCTTGTTTTTAGCTACTTCTTATAACTTATATTAACCCATTTCAATTCATCTATGTGCTACATGAGGCTCGTTTACCTCATACTTCCCATCCTGCTTGCTCTGCCTCTCATGGCGTCTCCTTCTGACTCCTAAGACTCCGCCCCTCTTCTTCCCAGCATTCTCTCTGCTCCAAAAATCCTGCCTAGCCATCAGCCAATCAGCTTTTTATTAACAATGCGAGTAACATATCTTCACAGTGTACAGAAGGATTATTCCACAGCAGCTAGGCTTCCTGGCCAGTGAAGTTCAGGGATTTTCCCTGCCCCTCAACACTGGTGTCACAGGCATGTGCCACAGTGCCTGGCTTTTATATGGGTGCTTGGGATCAAATTCTACTCCTTACGTTTGTGCTTCTTGTACTTATTACTGAGACACACACTCACACACACACATACACACACACACACACACACCAGATTTTAAATTATTTATTACAGTATTTGGAAACAATTGATTTTTGTATGTTGGTCTTGAGACCCATTTAATTTTTCATTTTAGTGAGATACATATTTATCTTCTCTTCTGTCTTCACTCTCAGGATATTTTGTAGGTTTATGTCGTTTGTTTGCAGGCTCACCGGAGTCCTTTTATGTAAGTCCATTTTTGCTTTTTTCTAATTATTTCAATGTATTTCTAACTTGTTTGGGGACTGGCTGTACTATTTCTAGGTGAATGTGCTGTGCACATTGGCTGTGCCTTCTTGGTTTCTGATTTGGTGTTATCCCCCAATTCTGGGGATTCTGAGGGGATGTATCTGTGGGGTTATTTGATGTCAATCCCACCTGAGCAGGAGTGTGCAAACAGGGCAGTGTCTCCATTGCCCTCGTGACATCTTGGTGCCCATTGGGTCCTTGTGTCTGGTCCCATGGTGTCAGGGCATCTACTCTTTGGTCTGGGGACCTCACGATATCTGACTCCATACCTCCAGACCTGTTGCTTCCGTTTGGAGAGGTTGACTTCCTCTTGCTGATGTATGACTCTTTCTTCTCTGTGAGTCATGAGAATCTTAGCTGCCGGGCTTTTTACACATGTGTAAAAGTCTCTGCTTTTTAAGAAATGGTTTCCTATTCAGTGGTGTCCTATTCATTTTGTCCATCTCCGTGAAGTATCAGAGTCCTTCCTGGTGATCTCCACTCACCATAATGACTGGTAACTTTATCACTGTACTCTGATGAAAGAATTTAAGACCTCTGAGGCATCACATTGCAATGTCTGATTTCTACACAACATAGTAAGTGGCAAATAAATATTAACTCAGTCATTAGGTGTTTGCGAAGCTATCTATAGAGATGCTATACAAGCAAGTCACCACTCTCCTGTGGGGTGGAGTGCAGGCATGTGATGTCAGCTCATCCCTCAGGACACACCTCTTGGCCAGGTCTGTGCATTCCAGTCTAGACTGTAACCTGGAGGCCTGCCTGTTACCTTTATTTTCAGGGATTCACTCATACTGGACCATGTGTCATATATCCAGTGACTTAGTTACATATAGTAACATAAGGTTATGTGTATAAGTATATTTATCTTTCTCTGAAGAGAGAAGTGAGTTTTGACAGCGCATTAAAATGTCTTCCTTGAAAGTTTACTTCTGTTGTATTTTGTTTCCTCAAATGTCCCGTCTTCTCCTATAAGCAAAGGTTAATGTACATATATGTGTGTGTGTGTGTGTGTGTGTGTGTGTGTGTGTGTGTGTGTGTGTTTGCATTTTCAGGCAAGGCCTTGCTATGTAGTCCAGGCTGGCGTCAAGCTCATGATTGTCCTGCCCCAGCACCCTGACGCCTGGGTTCACAGGCATGTGTTACCATACCTGGCTTGGACTGTTACTTTGATATGGTAAGCAAGCATCCCTCTCACCTGGGTGCCCTGGGGTAAGCATGGTCCCCTTCAACAACAGAGGGCAAAGCTAAAAAGCCCTGTGGCAAGACTTCAGTAGCAGGAATTGGCCCTGCTTGTTCCCTATTCTGGGGCAGAAGGCTTGGAAAGCCGTCTATGAAGGGAATCATGTGTGTCTTCCCTTTCCCTTCTCTGGCTAGTTGAGGGAACCTGTGTGTTGAGCCCTTGATTTGAGTTCAAGGCCAGCCTGGGCTACAAGTGACACCCTGTATCAAACAACAAAGAGATCCCCCTTCCGAGTGCAGCCCCCCGGGAAGTGATCAGCTGCATGGGGCGGGTGGGGGGTGGGCTTCTGAAGCCAGTAGAATAATTTCTCCAGGTTTTCTAGCCTGTTTATATAAACCCAGAATTGTTTTGAAGGGAGTGAACCTGATGAGTCAAATGAAAGCTGTAGACATCCTTACAAAATAAAACTGATGGAATTCTGAAAGGGATGACCTGATGTGTTTCAGACCTTTCTTCGTGACTATAAGTGAAAAATAATGAGCCCATACCACCGAACATTCCGCAGAATATCTGGTTTCTAAAGTCAGTGTTCTCTCAGGTTTATGGAAAGTGAAATCCACAGGTTTTTCCGCTTGTTTTCCCCATGAATCCTTCTTTTCTATCATCTGATAACTGGGGAACTTGGTCCCTGGCTCCCAAGGTGCAGAGCAATTCCACAGAGAGCTTAGGTTTCATGCTGCCTATCTGGAACTTGATACCATTAAAATTGACAGATTGGCTAACACCAAAACCATGCATCCCACTACCGCCCTGTCCTGCCACAGGAGCTTAGCGGAAGCAAAGAACATTTCCTATTGTTTAGGGGGCATCAGAAGATAGAAGCTTTCTGCTTGAGGGGATAGTGAAGCTTCGATCACAGGGTGCTTAGATTCCACCTGCCGGAGTCCAAGGGTTGTCCTGACATCACTGGGAGTTGTTCACCCCACAGTGAGTTTTCTACTGTACCTGTGACCAGTGGTCACCATAATTGTGCCATTTACAATCAAATTACGTCTCATATCAGCCTAGGGGAGAGATGGACCAATAAAGAGAATAGAGACGCTCCCTCTACTGGAATGTAGTGTTGTGCGAGTGGATGTAGTTCAGGTCATGTAGCTGGCAGGTCAGATGTGGGACTCAGGGTGCCATGGATGGTCTTTGGAGGTCACAGGAAGTGGGATGTTATGGAGGGACATGACACACTGGATCAGATGGGAAAGGGCCAGCAGGGCACTTGCCCTGGTAAGAACAGAGAGTGTGTTCATAATAATTTAATGTCCAATACATAGAAACAGCTCGCAATTCTTCATATACGTTACTTTCATCTTGTGTCATAGTTACTACTATCATCCCTCAAGGCCACATGAAGAAACTGAGGTACAGAGACAATAAGTATGTTGTTTAGGCTATACAGGAAGTTGTGGAGATAAAATTTTTGAATGTCTTTGTTGTGACCCACTGTGTGCCACCTCCTGTAGATGGAGAAGAGTGAGAAGTTGGGAGGGCAAATGTGCCAGGGTCAGCATCTGGTGAGATGGTGTTATCCCATCTCTGCTTCCTGTTCCACTGAGGTGTGCGGAGATGAGGAATTCCCACTGCCCCCTCCCACTGCCGCGGAGCTGCCTGCCACGATGGACTGTATTCCTCAAGCTAGGAGCCAAAATAAACCCTCCCTCCCTTGTTGATATTTTTCAAAGCCACAAGAACACTTGAGACAGGCCGTTCTTGTGGACAGTATCACTGGAGAAACTAGAGGTGAGGTACATCAAACAAATCCTGGATGGTGAGAGTTAGCTAGGTGCTGGAGCAGGAGAACTGAGAAGGAAGGCCGTCAGGGATGCAGGATGGACAGGAAGCAGACTTCCAGCAGAGAAGCTTTGTGGATCATGGACATGTGGGGCAATTAAATAGAGGGGGACTGGGCCACATAACGCTGACCGGCCACGGTCCATCTTACTGAACGATTTTAACTAGAGACCGGAAGTGTGGGGAAAGAGCCCAGCCTGAGAAGAACTGGGGAAAGCTTTGTCTCAGCTGAAGGAGCTGAGTGTAGTGTGTTCAGGGTTTGGGATGGGGCAAGGTAGCAAGAGTGTGCATCGTGGGTGGCGGGTGATGTTGGAAAAGGTGCCTGAGCCGAATGGTACTCAAGGGTCTCACTGAGGAGTATTAATTGTTTCTTAAGAGAAGTGAGAAGGCACTGAAGGTTAAGGAGGGATGAGACTTGATCTGATGGGATGCAGGATGCTAACTGCATGTGCCTGTGTGAGTGGGCAGGGGCAGGAGGGGACGGGAACTGAGCATCACCTTTAGGGGATAGTACCTTTAGAAGGAGTCTTCCTTGCCTTACATCCTAGGCATCTACATTGCAGCTCACAGGCCCTTTCTGGGGAAGTGAGGAGCCTGGCCCTAAGCAGAATTTCTTAGTGCTCTGGCTGTGTCTGGGTTCACAGCAGCAAGATTTCATTCATGCCCCTGTTAGCCATTTGACTGCCAGTTTATGCCTGTTTGTGTAAGCAGAGGAAAACCAGAGTATGTGAGCTCATAGATTTAACTCCTTCCTCCTCCTCTTCCTGTTATTGTTGTTGTTGTTGTTATTATTATTATTGGCATTGGTACTTATAAAGTATTTTTTTCTATGTTGTAGGTGCTTTGATACAATACCTAGAAATACTATGATTACCTTCTTCATTGGAAGTTTTTCTTACTCCCAGAATGGACCCTCAAAACAAGAACTTATTAAGGAGCTTACTCAGTGCCCATAACCCTATAACAAGTTTTTCTCTGTCCCATCAACTCCTAAGTAATGACACAGAGACTTCTTATTAATTATGAAAGCTCTGGCAATAGCTAGGCAGGAGGTATATAGGTGGGGTTTCTGGGGAGAAGAAGGAAGAGGAGGAGAATCTAGGTGCACAGGGGACACAGAGAGGAAACAGGAGGTGCAAGATGGAAGAGCAGTATTGACACATGATAGCATGTAGATTAAAGGGTTAATTTAAGTTATAGAAGCTAGTTAGAAACAAGCCTAAGCTACAGGCTGAGCTTTCATAATTAATAAGAAATCTTTGTGTCATTATTTGAGACCTGACTGGACAGAGAAAGACTCATTACATGCCCCATTCTATTTTCCAACATAAACTTGACTGAATTGGGAGTGGCGTGGTTGTGAGCCTGGCAGTAGATAGTCTAAGCCAACATAACAATCCCAAGGCCCAATTTCCCAGAATTCCCTGTAGTGAACATAGCTATATGACTTCATTCTAATCATTAAGGCCCTAGAATAAGTCCAATGGGGTAAGGGTGGGGCTTCAGGCAAAGTGTTTAACATCCTGATAAACCATGACAAATTAGGCTATAAATGTCACTTTTCCCTTCTTTTGTCCGTGGAAGTTGATGAGGTGACCAAATCAGAGCAGCCATCCTGTCACCATGAGGGGGACAAGAATAAAGGAAAGACCAAGAGCCATAGAGAGATGGCTGCCTTGACATTGTTGGACTTAGCCATGGCCAGCAGCCCTGAGCATCCCAGGTCCTTATTTGTTGAATCTGTTCCTAGATAGGTTTTCTGATACCGAAAACCAAACACAAAGTTAGATGGAGTAAATGGAAAGCTATTCTGAGCCTTTTCCTATATGCTGTGACGGATTCATAATGTCCGTGATCTTCAGGATGACCGTTAGCCTGCTTGAAAACAACCTCTGAAAGGAGAATGTAATGCCTTGGATTGAAAAGTGTTCACAGTCAATGAGTGATGAGTTGCAGACTTAGAAATGTAACTTTCAGAATAAATGAACTTACGTGTATGAACTCCCCGTAGCAAGTCCCGCCAGGCTGCTGTTCGCGGGCGGTATCTTCTTAGGGCCGTTTTTATGACAGTCTCACTTTCTGGTGAAGTACATTGCATGTGTTTATGGCTGTGGCGGAAAAGATAGGTACACTTGGGGTAATAGCATCAACAGTCTGATTTCTTGAAAATGTGGAGCTCCAACGGGCTTTATTGGATTTCAGGGTAATGGTGTTATTAAATTTTCTGCCTCTTTCCAAAATGTATTGTGGCTAGGTTCCAAGCTGGTGACTTAGAGAAATTTGAGGCTCTGTACATTTATGGGGAAAAAATTATCTTGGGATGCTCAGTTGCCCAGGTGGGGTAAGGAAAGTAATTGGGTTTTCTTCTTTATCATGTTAGACTTTCCATGTCTCATGCAGATATGGAAGGTAGGAATGGTCAGTGACGTGCCTCATGGAGATAGGGTAGGAAATGAAAATCATCTGCTAGACCATTAGGGAAAAAAAGATAGTAAGTCATAGGGGAGATATATTGGAGAGAGAAAGGGACTTGGAACATCATCTAATATAAATCCCACTTTTAGGCATAACCTTGTAATTTGAGACCTAGAAGGATTTGGGGCATTCATTGAAAAAAAGGAAAACTTGGGTTACCCTCTGCACCCTCTTTCTTCTTTATTTTTTACGATTACAATGTAATTACATCATTTTCCCTTCCCTCCTCCAATCCCTCTCATATACCCCCTTGCTTTCTTTTAAGTTCATGACCTCTTTTTCCATTCCTCGTTGTTATATACATCTGTATATGTACGTACATAGCTATTCCTAAATACATAAATCAGCCTGCTCAGTCTGTATACTGTTCCCTGCATGTCTGTCTTTTCAGGGCTGAGCATTTGGTATTGGATAACCAGTTGGGGTGCTCTTCCCTGGGGAAGACTGTTTCTCCTGCTCTCTCTCAGCATTCCTTCGTTGCCTGTAGTTCTTTGTGTTGGGTTGAGGCCTCCTGGGCTGTCTCCATCCATGTAAGCGTGTCTGGCTGTCCTTGATCCGTTTGTGTCTAGGCAGTGGTGTAGGTGAGACTTGATGGGTGTAGAAGAGCATCCCAGAAGAGCATCCAAGAACTGGAACCCAGAACCCCAAGACGTGGCCACGTGTTTGGACTGCCTCATTTTCCCCATTGGAAAGGGTATTTCTTTTAACCCAAGACACGTTTGGACAGGATTACAGAGAACGCCAGGCTCACTTCAGTGCGGTCTGGGGAATTCATGATGCTCCAGTAAGGAGTCATTGGAGCGCAAACTCAGGAACTGGGCGGTGCTGCGCATGCCCCATAGGAGGCAGGCCAGCCCATGCCCAGAAAACCAAGACCCTTGCACATGGGAAACATTCAATGAGCTCCCCCAAAAAGCTGGACCAGGTCTGGGGCCCCTTAGGAGTCAAGTGGTAGAGAACAGGTCAAGCAGGTACACACTAGGGGTGAACTGGGGTGAATTGGTTAGTTTGGCCGGATTGAGCTGGGACTGAGGTGTTCTTTAGCGCTCGTCGTGGTTTTTGTTTTTAAGTTGGTGGGTGGAAGCTCTTAAAGTAACTAATGATATGATGATAGCAATTAACACAGTCTTTTTAAATTATTATTTTAAAAACAAAAATACAATTATGCCACTTTCTCCCTTCCCTTTGATCCGTTTAAACCCTCCTGTGTATCTCCCCTCGTGCCCTCTTGAGTTCATGGTCTCTTTTTCATTAATAGTTATTGTTTTACACACACACACACACACACACACACACACACACACACACACACACACATTCTCTCTCTCTCTCTCTCTCTCTCTCTCTCTCTCTCTCTCTCTCTCTTAAAAGCCTCTGGAAAAGCATTTTGCAACTCAGGGTTAGATCCTCTTCTGTTACCACCAGAATGCCTGACGTGTTCCTTGTCTCTGACGTGTATGATGAGGGTGGGGACTGTCTTAGTCAGTGTTCTCTTTCTGTGCAGAGACACCATGACCAAGGAAACTCTTCTAAAGGAAAGCATTTCATTGGGGCTGGCTTACAGTTCAGAGGTTTAGTCCGTTATCATCATGGCGGGAAGCCTGGTGGCAGGCAGACAGACATGGTGCTGGAGAAGGAGCCAAGAAGTCTACATCTGGATCGGCAGGCAGCAGGAAGAGAGCGACACTGGACCCAGCTTGAGCATTTGAAATATCAAAGCCCGCCCCCACAGTGACACACTTCCTCCAACAAGGCCACACCCACTCCAATATGACTACACTTCCCAATAGTGCCACTCCTTACGGGCCTGTGGGGGTCCTGTCTTTCAGACCACCACAGGGACATTTACCTCAGAACAGATGGATGACAGATAAATGAGGTGTGTCTGGAAGAACACCAAGCATGTCTCTCATCTTGCTGTTTTCTCAATAAAAAATTCTGGATTGTATCTGGGAACAAGCCCAGGGGGAATCAAAGCATTATCTTTCATTGCTTTATATGTGTGTTTATTCCATTTCTGCATAGTAACCATGCAAAGTCAATGTTATTTTTATTCCAGATGATGACTGTAGTTTAGGGAAGTTTGAAACAAAATAGTTTCACCACCTCCTAATATTTAGCTCTTGGTTTTATAGATGCAGTCTCCTCTCTAAAGTGGGAATGGTGGTGTTTTCTTCCTCCCAAGGTGATTAGGAAAATCCCTGTGGTAAATATATAGAAAGCCTTAGCACAGTGCTTGGTAAATTAGTCCGTGTGTGTTAACAGGCTTTAGAAATCATTATCTCCTATCCAAGTACTGACCAGGCCCAACCCTGCTTAGCTTCAGAGCTCAGGTGAGATCGGGTGTGTTCAGGGAGGTATGGCGGTAGACATTGCAATCATTATAAAACTTCCAGATGTCTTCTAAGCCACTGTGTGGTGACATCAGGATTGGTTCAATATTTTGGTGTCTTGGGGTTTCACTGACAGTTTTGAAAATGAGAACTGATTTGGTTTTCGTGGAGGAAGTAATGATAGAAGCTTCAGGAAAGTCAGACGTGGTGACACACGTCTTTAATCCCAGCACTCAGGAGGCAGAGGCAGGCGGATCTCTGAGTTTGAGGCTAATCTGGCCTAAATAGTTTGATCTTGGCCAGCCAGGGCTATTCAGTGATTCCCCCACCCCCAAAACAAAAAGGGAAAGAAACTTCAGGAAAAGTCTAGAGGACTTTGGAGGTGTGTGGTGAATAGGAATGACCCAGAGATGACCAAGGAGTGGGTCTGGGAGCCAGCTGTGTGGCTGTGTGAGGTGACTGAGGAGCAGGTTCCTGGTGCTGGGGTTATGCAACTTGTCTTCCCCCAGAAGTAGTAGGTCAGAGAGGTCAGCTCTGCAGGGGGGACCTGCACCATGCCACACCCCAGCTGCCTGGTGTTGGGTGAGCCTTCGGCTCCCTGAAGCTTGGCACCGTGCTCTGTCACGTGAGCCAAGTGTGGTGCCTCCCCACTAGGGTTTGTGTAAGAATTAAGAACATGTGCCGCTCTTGTTCAGCCCACAGGAAGGTCCTCAGTGATATGAGTTACCTCCTACTGCTCGGAACCTGTACGCTGGTCTGAGGTTGGAAACTCAGGCCCAGTAGGCAGGGCAGAAGTGATAATGTTTGGAGGCAGCACCCTCTCTGGATGAAATTTGTCCAGGACCCTAAAGACCTCTGGGTCTTGTTTCAGTCAAGCATCCTAGCATGGAATCCCTGGGGTGCTTTGGAGGTACATTTGTGTGTGGGGGTGTACATGCATGGGTAGACACATGTGGTGGCCCAAGGTCGATGTTGTGTATTTTCCTGAAACACCTTATGACCCCCCTTATTTTTAGACAGAGTCTCACAGTAGACCTGGAGCTCACTGCTTGGCTAGGCTGGCCACTGAGTGTTAGTGATCCAACTCTCTCCCTGCCCACACCCCAGTGTTGTGGTACAGATGTGCCCAGGCTTTATGATTGTACTGGGGATCCGAACTCTGGTCCTCATGCTTGTGTGTCAAGCACTTTACATACTCAGCCATCTCCCTGGTTCTCTTCTTTCCCTCAAAAAGATGAGAAGCCGTCCTAGGAAAACAGCTTTTTCTTTTGGGTCCCAAACACCCACACCCACTTCTCTTCCCCACATTATCTGTTCACGTTCCGTGTGGCGAGAATTCCGCTTCCACCCGTTGGAACTATGTGAGAAAATTGCATTTTAGACCAAGAGATTTTATACTTAGGGTGTGTGTTTATCTATCTGGAGAATTTTCTTATTTATTCTCAGCACCGAAGGCGAGTGAATGGGCGAGTGAACAGTGGGTTTTGCTAAGAGAAATTGGTGGATGATAAAAGTGAATCTGGTCCCTCCTGTGGATCAGGCCTCAAACTCGATCAGAAAGCGTTGGTTTTTTCATAGCGTTCACACCCCTGTTACACCAGTCACGTGCTTCCTGGCAGGATCTGTCCGTGGGTGAGACCACCGGTGCCTTTCCTCTCCCAAGCAGCTTGTCTGATACTATGAGAGCGGGCCGTCAGGGAGGAAGTTTCCTGGTGGGTTTGAGATTACTGTGTCCTCCAGCCAAGTGTGCCTTACCATGTCGCTATGGTTGATAACGTGGGGCAATAACAATAGCATGCGTTCTTATGGAAACATCTGGAGCCTTTATGACTAAAAATTCATAGGGAAATATCCCATGCCTTACCATACAATTTTCATTTCATAACCCATGTATTATAAGAGAGTTGTCAACTTATGCAGGGTAATTCCATTAAGCTCCCTTTTTAAAAAGTTACATTTTGATATTGGCTTACTAACTAGTGGGTTCTCATAAGGCTTTTTCACACATGTTTAGTTTTGGATAACCCATTCACTGCTCCTTCCTCTTCCCCGTATCCCACCCCTACCCCATACCTGCCCCTTCTTAATCCTGTAAACCGTCAGTATTTCCCCCGCTTCTTTAATTTTTTAAGTTAGCATAGCCTAAGTTTGGGGTTTCATGCTGACATTTTTATACATATATATTCTTATACTTTGTTCTGATTTATTCCTTTCCTCCACTCTTCTCTGTCCCTGTCTGGCTGCTCCCCCCACAGTCCCCCTCTGCTTTCACTTCACAGATATTCCAGAACCCTCTCTTATCTTCTGTCTCCGTGAAATAGCTCTCCCCACATCCCCCTACATCCCCTTACAGAAACCCTTTATTGACCAAGAAAAATAGAATAGCAAGTGTAAGGTATTCCGAGGAAAGAAAGCATGCATCCAGATTGCTGATATCAGAAAAATGATGTTCTGTTATAAAGAACAAACCTGGGGGGGGGGTCAGAGGGCAGAGAGTATTGTTCCTCTGGACTCTTCCTAAGGAATTGCCTAGAGAGTGGACTTCAGACAACCAGCACAGTCAGAAAGAAGATCCTGAAACAGATCCGATATCACGAAGTCTATCAGAAGCTAATAGGGTGTATCATAATCGTCCGGGGCCAACCTCAAGAGCCCGCCACTGATGGAAGACTAAGACTTGCATGTTTAAATCTATAAGGTCTTGACGACATGGAACAAAATATGTATTGCTCACCGTCTGAGGTCAGTGGAGACCTCTGGAAGGAAGGAAAGAGTTGAGTAGGGAGCAGGAAAGAGTCAAGGACTTATCCTGGCTCTTTTAGTTGGATGTGCTATTGGATAACCAAGCTCTAGATGAGGGGACATGTCTCCTGAGCTATTTCTACACAGAAAATGAAGACAGGATGAGCAAAGTAGAAAGCACCACGGAACAGTTTATGGTTCCACGTATCACACAACATTGGTGGTTTAACCTTAGAAACAAGTGAAAACCAGATGTCATATGTTTCCTGATGGAGCATCGTGTGTCAAAATGGGCTAGATCTCAGTTGCCCTGAGCCTCTACTCTAGCTGCCTGTAGCAGGAAATCAGAGATTGGGGCCATATGCCAAACATGCAACAGCAAAGCCGATACTGTGGGACTTCCTCAGCTCAGATGGCCCAATCTTTAATGAATAAATGGTTACGAAACAGAAAGGATCGGGGGTGGGTGGGTGTAGGTTAACTGTTACTTAACATACATCAGATTTTCTTAAATGGGCAACATTTAACTGGGCAACATTTAACTATATTGATTATACTTCTATCCTTTGGTAAAGAAGTACAAATCCATGATTACCATCAATTCAAGAGTGTGTTTTTGGAGGGAGAGAGGGCGCCGAGCACAGGCCTCCTGGGATAGCTGAGGAAGTCTTTTCTGTGATCGGGCAGTAATTCTGTAAGAACATTTGCCTTGTAGTAAGTTATTTTGTTTTGTGTGATTTTCTTAGTCATGTTATATTTTCTCGTAAGTAGAGTATAACTTAGGTGGGAAGATACCACAGTAAAGTGTTTGCTACCAAACATGAAGACCCGAGTTTGAGCTCCAGAACCCATGTAAAAAAGCTGGATGTGGATGCCATTGTGTGCTTGTAATCCCAGTGCCAGGGAGGCAGGGACAGGCATCTCCCGAGTGCTCACTCCCCAGCTAGCCTAGTGGACATAATGCTGTTTCTATGCCCTTACTATAAATACTCAGAATTTCCCCTCCCAGAGCATTGTGTTGTGCATGGTAGAAATGGTAACACGCTGTGAATGAGCACAGTAGAAGAGGATAATGCAGTCTCTAAGGATCAAGCCAGCCCCATGGAACCTAGGGAGGGCTTGAATCGCAGAAAAATCTTGTTTCACAGAGCATCATCTCTCTCCTAGATCAACTCCGGTTTAATCCCGGCAGCTCTTCGTGTATAATCATATTTTGTTGCTCGGGGTGTAATTAGTATATCACTGTCTCTCTCTCCTTCACAATGTGGATGAAAGCCTTTGAACATTCAGTTGCTCACACAATCACCAGCATCTTCGGATAATCAGTGAGTCTTCGAGGAGTCTGCCCTGCTCACTGTGTGTAAGTTGGCCACAGATGCAGCCTGCAGATCTCTCCTCATCTTTGCAATCTGTCCCCACATGTCCTCTGTTTGGCCAGCCTACGCTGATGTAATACGGTCTTGACCAACAGGACTCAGCCATCCTACCAGAATCTCTCACATGCTTCCAGCAGGCCAGCCTATGCATGTTCTCATGAAGGGAGCAGAGATCTTGGGGACTGGAAACGGGCCTGCCCCCTATGGTGAGCTCCTGTGTTCTCCCATTTGGACAGTTAACCAAAACAAGTCTCATAGCTGAGGACAGAGCCAATGGAGAATGTCTGCATAGTGAGAACAGGGGGCAGGGGTCCAGGGACCTGGTGATGGGCATGCAAGTGCAGTCCGTTGCCATAACCACCCAGCAGTGCATTTGGAACCAACACTTCTTTGAAGCATTAAATGTTGCCATTATTTGTAAACCATGAGTATAATGCCTTTGAAATGCAAGAAGTGGGCATCACGTACAAGAATGAAGGAAGCGTAGTTCTTCCACTTGCTCTTAAAAAGTTCTGGTGCACAGTTACAGAAGAAACCCTAAGTGGAAAAGAAGCCATGTTTAATGATCTGTATTGAGTATTTCTTTTCCAGTTGTTGTTGTTTACCCTAGAGCAGCATTTCAGACAGCAGCCTTCTCCAGGGCTGTGTGTAGACAGCTTCTCTCGGGGCTGTGGGTAGTCAGCTGTGTTCTCCAGGGCTGTGTATAACCAGCTGTCTTCTCCAGGGCTGTGTAACCCGCTGTCTTCTCCAGGACTGTATAACCAGCTGTCTTCTCCAGGGCTGTGTGTAACCAGTTGCCTTCTCCAAGGCTGTATAACCAGCTGTCTCCTCCAGGGCTGTGTGTAACCAGCTGTCTTCTCC